>JADLZK010001075.1:0-201719 GCA_015847255.1 Hyparrhenia diplandra
TGGCCAGCGGCAGGATGACAGATCGCTTCAATCGTCCATGGCTTCGTCTTCCGCCGTTCGTTGCTCGCAAAATCAAGAAGCCGACCACGACGGCATGGCACAAGGCGAGGGAGTTTCAGCAGCGTGCAGGGCGTGGCATAGTGCCTGGGCGACCTCGGCTGTCAATCAACCGCACGACATGCCGCACAGGCTATCCGACATATATCCGCATATTTTGATTTTTTGAAAAGAAAGAGTAGAAGAGGATACATATATACAATGGATTTTGGTGCACAGGAAAGGCACAGTATTTGAATCGGACACAATACGTAGATACGGAAGGTGGAAGAAAAAATCGACGGAAAAAGGGTGACGGGGCTGGGTCCACGGGCGGACAGAAACGGACACAGGAGCGGATAGAAATTAAAAGATTAGGCGTAATTTTTTCGTGTTTTTATTATTAGGTATAGATATGCTTTCACAAGACGCCATGTAGGATCGGCTAAAGTCGGGAAAAAGCCACTACTTTCGACTCCTTGTCACCTCAAAAGCTCTTAGAAAGCATGTTTTTTGGGCTTCATCGGTAGAGCTATTTTAAGCCAGTGGAGAAGCTCGCCAAACGTGACCTTAAAATTAAAATTATAATATGTTTTTGTCAAATACTTTTATGCATTGCAACATTAAAATAATTGACAGTTTTAAGTTATATTAAGAATGTTATGTTATTCATAAAATAAATTCTAGACTTAAAATTTATCAAAAAATTAAATATAAAAAATATGTATCACTTTTATTATTGTTTTCTATAAATATTTAATTTTTTTCTCCGTTACAACGCACTTTGAGCATATTTGCTAGTCTAAAAATAATAAAATAAAAGGTAAATCGCTAAAATTCATAGATAGCTTTTTAAATTAAATCAAAAGATATGAAACTATTTCAAAAGGTTATCAAAAAAAACATATAATATATCTATTTATAAAAATTAGTTACAAAATGTTAGAATAAAACATTTAATTCTATTGAGTGGTTTGAAAGAAAGATGAAGAAAAACCAAAACCAAAGTTGTAAATTTGTAGTTGACGATTGCTTTATTTAAAATCATTTATAATCTCCAAATTCAGTTTGGAGTTGTCGTATTCCCTAAAACAATCTAACCCTCCGCTTTGTCATGGTGATCGATAAGCTGACACAAGCCAAAACAAACCAGCTGAAAATAATGACAGAATGCAGCAGCAACGTTCCTTCGCAGTTGTGCAAAACTCTCGACTGGTTTATTATCCATGTCTATCGCCAGTTCGCCACGGGGGCACGGACTACTTCGAAGGAGATGATATCAGCCCAATAGAGCTGCGTTACAGTACAAAGATGTGGGAATCATGAATCATTTTTTAAACTGTAAGGAAAATTTTAACTGTGACGCTAGTTTCTCGACAGCGCAGAACATGATCGTTAGGAAGAGCAACAAGGCATTCTTCAAGTCAAAAAGAATCTCTTATTTTGTAGAGAGCTCCAAAAAGGATGATTTATCTGTCCCTGATAACTTGGCACCAATTACCAAGGAAGAGAAGCCGGCACAACATCGTGAGTCCATAGTTCTTTTGCATTGTAGGATTACAGAGGTCCAGGGAAGGTGCCATTTTCACGTTGCTCGTTCCAGCGATCAACCTGCATATGGAACACAACTCAGTCGAGCTTGAGATGTCAAAGACGGTAACAGAACAAGCTGAGGGACCGAACATTATTTGGAAACAGGTCAGTTAGTGCCTGTCAATTATTTTGCATAATATTGAACCTCTACGTGAACTAACCCATATTATTCACAACTTAAACAAATTAAAATGCTAAAACTTTATATACAGATATGAACAATTATATGAAGCTATTGAATAGAGAGCCCAGAAAAATCAACCATATTGTTTCTATTCACTAGGTAAACATATTAAATACTTGAATCAGTTATGTTCAAGTGGTTAACCTTTCACTGAAAAAATTCTAATATATCTGTTTGACCAACTACTGGATACAAGTTATGAACCAAGACCACATGATCTTTTTTACATCACTACACTCATGGTTATTAAAGATTTTTTTTTTCGAAGGCAAAAACTGTGGGGGGGATCCCCACAGCATTTCATTTCATTTTATAAACTATTAAAGAGAGAATTAATGCCAATGCACTACAGTATCAGGTTTATTATGAACTTCTAAAAACTATGTCTGGTCTATTTGTAACCTTGGCCTAGCCTTGAAGCCCTTGATAATAGGAAAATGGAAACCTTACCCACAAGCACACATAAGCAAAAAAACCAAACAGACATGGATATGCGAGAATCTCAGAGCATCCTTAGTTACGCATTTGGAGTGGCAGTGATACATTTACTGATCATATCTATTTGTGGAAAGGAAAGTCGGAAGAGGAGTTCTATCCGTTCCTGATACCCATTAAGGGCATCACTCACTTAATTCTCCATGACTTTGTTAGGACAAGGACAAGGTGAAGCAACATATCCAAAAGATTTATAGAACTCTATAAAATCCAAGCATATCCTAAAGTTCAAGTGTTTTGTACAGGTAAAAAGTACAGTAATAGTACTATACAGCTAAAAAGTTGTTATTCTTTTTAAAGAACATTGCTACTGTAAAGTGAATGCTTATGCTTATCAACTCGAAATGCATAATCCACATGCCTCATACAGTATTTTTTTTTCTAATCTTAACACCACAAGAAGCAACAAGGACAAAATGTAAACCATAGTGGTGAAAGCAATAAATACATACCCATTCACCTGGGCACAGGGATCGATAGTACTTGGCGAACTTATCACACTTTCGGGTGCATCCTCACCTTTTGCAGCCACACACCTGATTAAATAACGACAGTTCAGAAGACTTATCACAATGATCCTTGTTTATATTGACCTTATGAAATATCACAATGTCAATGACAAACCCTACCTGTGGTATTCAACATAGCGTGTGAAACAGTGCCTCGTTTGATTTGTTGTTGGGAAACGAAAATCTGCTGGAGCTGTTTCAATCTGTATATTGAAACTTGAAAGCATTTAGCATCCATTAACATGCAACTACCAAGTGATATCACCATCATTTTATTTTCTGGCAGCAACAAACCTTGATCTCAGGTTTCTCAGCCTCTTCCTCCTCTGCAGCCTCACTCACTTCCTCTGCAGCAGGTGTTTCCTCTGCAGCAGTGTTAGTGTCTTCTGCCTCTGGCTTTTCAGCAGCATCTTGTACTTCAGAAGTTTCAATCTTGTCTTCTACAGATGGAGGAGTTTCATCATTGGTTGAAGGAGCAGCTTCAGTCTCGGTACCACTAGAGGGCTTCTCCTCGGCTGCCTTTTCCACTAGAGCTTCTTGTGGTGGAAGTGAATATTCCTACAAATGAAGTATGAGTTCAGTAACACTAATTGTGGATCATAAAATTGAAATAAAAGCATAAATCAAAGAGGAATGAGCATGCAGAAGAACTAGTGTATTATTCGTCATATACAACTAGTGAAGTTTAAGACCAGTAACTCACTTCAAAAAGAGAACAATTTTTGCATCTGACATGAAAGTAAGTAGAAAGTAAGCCAATGATATGCAAATTTGAGAAATCAACCTATTGACACATATGCATCTACACTTGAGATTCCTTACAAATTCATGCAAGACACAAACAACGAAATTGTTGTAAGTGGAAACTATATTCAAGAAGGGAGCACATGTATAAGTCTTACTCAATAACCTTCGCCTAGTGTAGTGCAGCAATTGCCAAGAAAGTACATGAACACATGCCAGCCCCATCAGATTAAAAAATATAATAATACAACAAATTTCAACATAGGAGACCAATTTTACATGTGCACTCAAATTCAATAAAAAGGTTGTAAATATGAGGCTATGAACACATCTGGAAGCTATGATCTAGTAAACATTGGACAGCAACAGATGAAAATAAGAATAGATAAACAACATTTGATGATCACATAAAGAAAATGGTGAATATGAATGAGAACATTATTGTACACAAAGCTTCCAAAAAAATGGACACCTTTGGGACTGCCGCCTAATCTATCCAATTCGAACCTACCATAGTGCTTTCTAAAACACTGATACAAAAATCAAGTGACCTGACAGGTACTATCCATTGTTAAAAAGAAACACTGTGGTTTCTACTTGAAAAGCTGAACCATTGATCATACTAGCGACTATATACTTAAACCACCTAGGTCATAATCAATTCTCCTAATAGTTAGCTTAAGATCTATTTTGTGATTCTCACTCCAGACCATCATAGGTTCAAACTAATATTGTCTAAAGCAAGTATTGAGACCATCCTATCATTTACAAAGAAATGACAATTTTGACTCTACTATTCAGACTTTTACTGGGTCTCTTATGCTCATGCAAACTGTTACAAGTATAATTCTTCATCATGATTCTAGTACATCTTTTTGCAGCTTTAAATAACTATTGATTTGAAAATTATTAAAAAAAAAAGGTTTGAATAGTAAAAGTCAAAGTTAACAGATATTCACAATCGAGGTGAGTACCACCCATAATTCTTGTAACATTCTAGAAAAATTCGGACGCAGAGTGGTCAATACAAAAATCCTAGGAATCCAAATAAATAATTAGGAATTTTTTATAAACTAGTCATTTTGAAAAGAATCAGCTAGTAAGAAAATGTTCCTTCCAAATAACATATCTAATACTAAAAAATATGTCCCAAAATATCTAATCAGAAAGAAGTCCTTAACTATTTTGATACCACAGGACTCATAGAAAAATACATGGTGCTGCATAACCTCCAGCTCTTCTAGAGCATTTATGCATCACCATCTCCTTTCTAGATAAATTACCAGAAATCCTAATAGCCCATCGGCCTTGATGGCTTTCATCCTAAAATCTACAAGACTACTCAAAGGCTTCTACGCGTTTAGGCACCAAACCTGCACGAGAGAGTATTAAGCACCACCACCAACTACGGCATACCTAACACAAACTTCGAATCTATCAGCATTCCACAAGGGCCTAATTAACATGTAACACGACTACCAAACAAAAGTAAAACTAGCAGCAGTTAACCTGATGGTCTTGCTCCACCCAAAACCCAACATCTACGCGTATACAGGTCCCAAAATCCCACCAAATCAACCACCCGCCATTTCGGAATCAACAGAGGCAAACAAACGATCCCTAACAGTAGCAAACCCAAATCCGGACGCCGAGCGTAACCCGATCACACGCACGGTGCCATTGAAGAAAGGAAACGCAGATCTGGGGGGGCGCCCGCTAGATCCGCCCGCCCCAACGGGGTCGCGAAGTCCAGATCGGGCGGTGTGGGCACTAGACGAGATGGTGGGCTAGACGAGTCCGGGTGGGTGCTGCGTACCTCAGCGAGGGACGGCGTCTTTGCTTCCGCGGCCATGGGCGCAGCAGCAGCAGCCTCGATCGAAGCTTCTAGAAGTGGCGGCTGCGAGAGTGAGGAAGAAGAGAAGAGGAGAGGAGTCGACTCGGGCCTGGGAGCGATAGAAAAGGGTTTGGTGGACTGGTGGGCGAGGGCCGAAGCGAGGGAAATTTCCGGGGGCCTGCTGAGGTGCTAGGAGCGATCTGGGCCGTTCTTTCGGAAAGAAACGGACACCAGGGCGTTTTGGTTGGACCTGCCATAGGCCCAGCCGAATATGATCCATCTCATCCACGAGCCGAAAACATTTTTATAAACTTATTATTAGCAATAACCGGAAGTTTATAATTTTTTTTAACAAAATCATTGTGGAAATACACTAGTGATATGAAAATAAGCATAATTAAGTTAAATATAAAATATGTTTTTATGGTATATCTATTTGAAATCATACACATTGTAAAAAAAACTATTTTCAAATTGAATGGACCAACCAGTCAAAGTTATTTTTTGAGCAAAGCAAAAGTATGAGAGCCCTATATTAGTTAGGCTAGAAGCCTATATGTAATTTTGTTCATTCATTTTTTTTTTTTTTTGGCTCTTTAAATTGTTTTAAGACTTTGCTTCTCCTTGTTTGAATAAAATTCACAAGGCCAACCCCTCTTATTCTCTAAGAAACAATCTAACTAACGTATTACTTAAATAGAAATCTACAACCAATATATGCTATATATATTGTACCCAATCATTACTTTTAGATGATGTAGGTGGAACTAGTTAGTAGTTGTTGATTTCTACACAATGAGTATCTCTAAAACTATTTAAAATTCATTTAGCAAATCAAGGATTATGCTAAATGAACAAAAGTAAATAGGGAGCTCTATTTTCATCTCTTAACAATTTTCAAAGCTTTCTAAAACCTGAAAACCAGTGTACGAGGATATTTACAACTGTGAATGCACATGTATTTGTGAGTTAAGCAAGAGATTTACCAAGAACTTTAGTGAGTTCAGACAAGAGCTGTTAGAGAGCTATTTGCTTTCTTTTCTAGAAAAAATGAAATTAATGAGTTGTTTTAAGGATACTTCAGATATGCTTAAATGAGTTAGCTCATGAGCTATATGAGCAAGTCAATTTAAAGTATCGTTGTTTTTTGAACAATGTCAAGGGGGGGAGGGGAGTCCCTACCTAGATATATTCTCACAGATTCCAAACAGGGTATAGTGGGTGGAGGGATAAAGACCCCAAAATTTGAAGGATCACATTCTTAACAAGATGAGCCAAGTAGAGCCGAACTGAGCTAAGTCATTAAATGACCACTAATCTTAATGTACACAAAAAGCCAAAGCGAACCCTTACTTCATCTTCCAAAGTGAAGCCGAACTCGGTAACCATTAAGGCCCCTTTGAAACACGGGATTTTTACATAAGGAATCAAGTTCAGTTTCATATAGAGAACCTAAAGTCCAAGGATCACAATACGGGTTTGCTGCACTATTATACGGAGACTTAGAAATCCACTAGCTATATTATGGGTTTTGCTCTTATAGAGCATTGTAATGATCTCGGTGCAATGAAAACCTTATTACACGGGGACCTAAGCGCACTCCACAGTTACACAAATCAAAGATAGTAAGTCATTTTTGTATAAAGACATGCCTCAGAAGCGTAGCCAAATTGATCTTGGAACTCTGGCAAGCTACTAGGGGCGGAGCCACGTTATAGATTGTGGGTGCCCCCAAAAAAAAAAAAAACCCACAAATTTTCAAAAAATCACTATTAGAAATATATTTTCACCATGATTGTAGACTAAATTTTCATATCTACAAGAGCAAGACACCCCTCTCTAATTTGCTCTAGCTTCGCCCCTGCAAGCTACCATGCACAGATCATCACATGAAGAGAACCGATGAGAGTACGTCTGGGATGATGGCCGCGCAACTTTAAAAAGATCGATTTACATTTGGACATTATCATGTGTGTGTAGTGCCTAACTAACCTTTTTGCCTGCACGTACGGCGATGTGTTTGTCGACCCATATGCGTGTGCGCTTTGGATTTGGAATTACGTTTACGTACATGCTTGCCTCTGATAATGATATTCTGTTTCCTGTCGCAGAAAAGCGAGGGTCCTCTTTTGATGTCCATGGGTCCGGCGCGACACATGGCCAGTCAATATACGCGCATCCCACATTTCTATTCTTTTGTCTTTCCGTCGATGTGTCTCGTTTTGATCCCCTGGCCTGTTGTTTTCAATGCCAGGAATTTTGGATGGATGTTCCCAGTGTCAGCACCTACTCTAGTGACACGTACTGCTACATTGTATTTTTTTTTTTTTTAAAAAAAGCTACTTCCCCTTCACAGTAATAATTTTCTAAGATCCGTTAACACTCCCCTTAGAATGGCGTGGCAAAACTATGCGGGCAACTGAACAACTAATCGGGCCACTATCATTTACTTTATCAAAATTTAGAGCCTAGTATATTAGGTCCGTGACCAAAACTGACCACACCAAATATTGGTCATGAGTTTTATTCGGTTGTTTGGTTCATTGTCACAACTATATATGATTTGCTATACTTTCTTAACATCCTATTCCACACTTAATAATAAATCTATTTTCGTGCAAAATTCTACCGAAGACGAGACGTGGCAGAACACCAACCAAACATGCCTCTTGTTTTTTTTTTCAAAAGCGTGCATTAGCACGTGCTTTATTAAGGAAAATCAGAATGTTTTTAAAACATTGCCTCTTGTTGATATACCAACGACAGTAGTTTTTTTTTTTTTTTTTTTTTTTTGACAAACCCAACGACAGAGAAGAGAAACAAACAGTGGTAAAAGTAAAACATACCAAATTACTATACAAAAAAGTTTTTTTTCGACAATATAGAAATACAAATCTCAAGTGTGCGTGGAGTACAACCAGATATCGATACAAAGTTTATAATTGTAAAATATCAGATCTCGAAAGCTATGGCCCTGACCCCTGTGTGTGTATGGACTTGGACGGCGACCCACCGGGTGGGTAACCCCGGACGTACGGGACGGCAAGCGCGGCGACACATGGCCGGCGCGGGCAGGCCTACGTCTCTTTCTCCTCGCTTGCTGCCCAGTGCAAGTGGCCACCTCCACCTCAAACTCAACTCCGCCTCGACCTCCGCTCCATTCCCACCACCACCACCGGGGCCCCAGACGTACGCCCAATCTCCGCCCCACGCCTAGCTTCGTCGTCGTCTTCCTCTGCTGCGGCTGCTCATCTGCTTTATAGCGCTCCTGCCTGCTGTGTTGCCCCCACCAGCCTCTTTCGTCATCGATCTTGCGCTGTGCGATGGAGCGGTACGAGGTGATCAGGGACATCGGCTCGGGTAACTTCGGGGTGGCCAAGCTCGTCCGCGACGTCACCACCAAGGAGCTCTTCGCCGTCAAGTTCATCGAGAGAGGGCAGAAGGTAATCAATCGCAAATCATCATATCGCCCGACCTTTTTCTTCCTCCCCGTCTTCAAAGATCATCTTTTTCTTCTCCCTCCTCAGTCTCCTTGGTGAACACACGCAGCAACTAGCCTGCTGCTTTCTTCTGATCGCGAACGCGAACCCCATCCAAAATGTTGGGGGGTTCAGTTTTTTTTTCCCTGAAATGTCAGCGGTCTTCAGGTTCATCGGACAGATTTTGGAGCTTTCTGCTCCACGTTCGACAGCACTGATGCATCGGCCGAGTGATTTTGTTATGCCTGGCAGAGCATTCCCCCCCCTTCATTCAGGGTATACCCCGTTTTGTTTGATTTGATACGTCTCTTTTATTTAGTCTTTATTACACAAAGTTTCTCCAACAAACTAACTTCTCTGTAGCTTTGGCTCCCTTTTCGCCGGCTAAATTGCAACTTGACGGCTTGTGTAATTGGTCAATTCAGTCTTGCTTGACCGGAGACCTCCTTGATCTTTGAGTGCACGTGATGGTTTAATAAAGTCTTGCGTACGGCATTAGCCCCCAGCCCCAAAGGAAGCTACCAGAACAAAACTGTTCTATTAGTAACTTCCTCCGTTATATAAGCTATTCTAAAAATAAAAATTCCAAACTAGCATTTGCTTTCAGTGACTACTGTTTTTGCATACAGTTCGATATTATCTAGGAACATGTTCAACTGTATTTGAGATCATTTCCTTTACTTTAATTGATTGGATGGCATCTCCTTGATTAATATATACACTATCTTTTGTAGATGCTTCTAGGATGTGTGTGATCTGTTCATGCATGCCTGTGAACACGGTTGAGTTTATTAATTGACGCCACAGTTAGTATGCTACGGTGTCCATTGCTCTTTCTCTTTTTTGTGTGGCTCTATCCATCGCCTGAATATAATATAGGAGTACTATTCTGGTTTCTTTCTCTGTACTTTATGCCAGCTTCTCGTTGTCAAGTTTATCTATATACTTCCTTTACAAAGTTGCTCCTTACTTTTTTTGCTTGGAGGATCCTTCATATAATCATCATATTACACATTGGCCCCCTTTTGGAACAGGGGATTTTTTTTCTGCGTTTTTCAGAACATTTTTTTTTTCTCTTTTTCTGCGTTTTTCAGAACATATTATCTAGCTCAGCTGATTAATCAATTTCACATCTTTCTTCGTGTTTCATAGATTGATGAACATGTTCAGAGGGAGATTATGAACCACCGGTCCCTGAAGCACCCAAACATAATTAGATTCAAGGAGGTAATTTCTCAGACATCTTGGAGAAGGAAATGTTCTGATCAATTACATTGCGTTGTGTGAACCATTAATATGTCTTGGAACTGTTACTTTTGATGCTTTGTAAAACAAGAAAAATACAAACATGTTTCTGTTCTTATGGTTTCAAGTTATTAATTGTAACGGCTAGAGTACAATGACTAACTGATCAGCATTCGTGTGCAATGCCAATTTGCAATTATTTCTTCTCTTCTCTACAAAGACCTATTCCAGATAGAAAGTGATGGTTATCTGTAGTCCTTTATTTCGGGTAGAGGGATAAATGGAATATGTAACGTGGAAGTCTAGTTGCAGACTTCTGAAGGTTCGTCTGATGGCGACTCCAGTGTTACTATGATTGTATCTATGGTTTATGTGGCTGTGTGTGCCTGAGTGGTAGAAGAGTCAACAGGCTAACCAGGGTACTTAGTACGTACTTCTATTTTTCCGGGACCAGTTAGGCTCTACTTTGAAATTATATTATGCTTATTGACTTTAGTTTGGCTTACCAATTGGAGCTTTCCGTGCTACTACTCTCCAAGTTTATTTGTCATCTACACTGCCAGGACATTTCAACACATTGCCATTGTGTAATGTATTTACATCAGTAATGCACATTATCATTCTTTGCCTGTTGAGAGGGATATTTTAGCAACACTTGTGAATAGTATGCTGGTGACTGCACGTTTTTAGATATCTTTTATTGTTATATGTGACTCTTAGAACCCCATTCATTTACCACTTATCTATTTTTTTTAATGAAAGAGTAGTCTCTGTCTTGTACTTATCTCTGACTCTATTGCTATTTCTTCATCGCTGAACACCTGCTTTGGACTGTTTGTCAAGGTTTAATCATTAAAAAAAAATCATTTTAGGTTGAAAATTGAATTAGTACTTAGTTTTTCAGGTAGTGCTAACTCCCACACATTTGGCAATAGTTATGGAATATGCTGCTGGGGGTGAGCTGTTTGAAAGGATTTGCAATGCGGGGAGATTTAGTGAGGATGAGGTAAAAAATGTTCTCCACAAGCTTTTGGTCTTTTGTTGTGAGAGTGTATGTCATTACATCGACTAATTACTAGTTACTCTTAATAGGCAAGGTTCTTCTTCCAACAACTGATTTCTGGAGTGAGCTATTGTCATTCCATGGTACAGATTCTGGCAAGTTGCTTTCATGTAATAGCTTTGGTCGAACATCACTAACTCAGTACAACTCTTATCTGTTTTCCCCTGCAGCAAGTATGTCATAGAGATCTGAAACTAGAAAACACTCTCTTAGATGGTAGTGTTGCACCTCGGCTCAAGATCTGTGATTTCGGTTACTCCAAAGTAATTCATCTACAGATTATATTAGTCTCTCAAGGTGGCATTTTTCATCACCTATAAAGTCCTAAACTCTACCTTCCTTCTGGGCCTTTTCCATTTTCAGTCTTCCGTGCTGCACTCTCAACCGAAATCGACTGTTGGCACACCTGCATATATTGCTCCAGAGGTCCTCTCTAGAAAAGAGTATGATGGAAAGGTAATGTCTGTACTAGTGCATTGTTTTGATATTCTAAGCACTGCAACTGAAACCTTGAAACACCGCATGTGAAATATTAGGTTGCTGATGTTTGGTCTTGTGGAGTAACACTATATGTGATGCTCGTCGGCGCATATCCTTTTGAAGACCCCGATGACCCGAAGAACTTCCGCAAGACGCTCACTGTGAGTACATCAATACCCTGCTTTTATTATGGTGTTCTCAAAAACCAAAAAACTATTTTGTTTGGTAATAAATCTGGACAATGATATGGAACTCGTTGCTGTCTTGCACAGAGAATACTCAGCGTTCAGTACTCAATTCCAGACTATGTTCGTGTTTCAACGGAGTGCACACATCTGCTGTCTCGGATATTTGTTGGAAATCCTGAGCAGGTACCTTTTTTTTTTCTCCTCTTGAAATAGTTCAGCTTACAAGTGCCAAGCTACATCATCTTTCAGTAATCTGTTACGCTCATAATTTGCCTCGCCGCAGAGAATAACCATTCCTGAGATCAAGAACCACCCGTGGTTCCTCAAGAACCTGCCCATCGAGATGACCGACGAGTACCAGCAGCAGAGCATGCAGCTGGCAGACATGAACACCCCGGGGCAAAGCCTGGAGGAGGTCATGGCGATCATCCAGGAGGCGCGGAAGCCAGGGGACGCCATGAGCCTCGCCGGGAGGCTGCCCTGCCTGGGGAGCATGGACCTTGATGACATTGATTTGGACGATATCGATGACATTGACATCGAGAACAGCGGCGACTTCGTTTGTGCAGTGTGATGTGCATGCGTTTGGTTCAAGTAGAAGAGTAGCAGCGAGCTTCCTTTCAATCCTTTGGTTGTTGATGCCTGTTGATCCTTGTTGTGTTATGCTTCCATTCGTCTCTGGGTCACGCATGTTGTGTAACCGAGAAATTGGCATTGCTGTGGACAACATAAATACATACATGATGAACTTATATGCTGAAATCTACCAAAAAAAATCCTCTGTGATTTAGCACATCAGTTTCCCTGCGATTCCTGTTGCCGATAGTAGCAGCTACAGTTGTGAATGTTGTTGTCGACACTGATCCTGGCAGCATAAATTTATTGTGGCTCTTATGCCACGATGATATGGAACTAAGATCTATACGATAATACGAATAAGTAGTATGGAAATACGGATCATAGGATTCGTAGAAAATCGTATAGGATTTCTTAGACGACGAGATAAATTTGTGGAAAATCGTATAGGGAAACCATAGGATTTCATCATATAGAAAAGGAAACCATAGGATTTCATCATATAGAAAAGGAAACCATATCACAGATAGAACTTAGAAGGTATATATGGTAACCGAGTTATTTTTCACAGTGGGCATTGGCGTATCGGAGAAATATTAAAAAAAAAATAGAATACAGGCAAAATGTCACTAATGACCTTCATTTCCTGTTCTTTTCTGTGACAAGATCAGCTTCGAATTCTGTAGCGATTCTGAGTTTACTATTACAAGGCACAAGTAACAAGTAAATCTTCACCGGAGGTGTAGTGTAGTAGTACGCTAATTTACCGGAGCACAATGTGTATTCCCAGTTTTCCCTACAGTACAGATTTTCACCAGTTATGAATGCGGAGAACGAACGCGCTACACAGATCGCGGCTACACGCCGCCACGCCAGAGGTCTTCTTGGCTGGTTTCACGGAACGCTCGATGTCCGGTCCGGCCGGTCCGCCGCCGGAGCCGACGATGGCGTCGTCGTCCCCTCGTGCTTGGGACGAGGAGGCCGCAGGTGCGGCGGCGCGCGCAGCCCCAGCACAACGGTTCGGTCCACCCGTGGCGGCGCCTTCACCGGTATCGGCAGCGCTGTGCCGGGCGGTGGCGGGTGCCACGGCTCGAAGATGCGCGCGCTTCGTTCCTCCTCCTCCTTCCGGGCTTGCTCTTGCTGGGCGGACTCGGCGCGGGCGTCGCGCAGCAGCAGGGTCATGAACAGCTCCATGGCCTTCTCGGCGCCCACGGTGTCGAACACGTGCTCCCAGCGCTTCACCATCTCGGCCCTCGACACGCGCGGAGGGACGGCACCGTCGTCGTCTTTGCCCGCGTTGGCGCCGGGCGCCGCCGACGCCATGGCTTATCGGGGCGGGGCCTCGCTCTAGCTTGCTCTAAGCGTCGCGTTCTTGGCTAGCGATGAGAGGAGGAGAGTTGCAAATTTGCAATGCAACGGTTACCGCGTGGTCATCGCCTTATATGGCGGAGCACGCGTGTAGATGCGCGGGACTCGAACTCGGATCGGAGTCCGTTTTCTGTCGCGCCAAGGACTACTCGATTCGCTTCGGTTTCGAATTCCCAAAGTGACGTCGCAATTTCTGGCCACTTAAATTAAATTAATTTTTTTCTATACTAGGTACCGTGCCCATGGGTTTTTTAAAGGAAAATGTATTAATCTTGGTGCATTACACCGACTCTTTTACAAACAGAAATCCTAAGAAAAGGAAAATTACAAAGAAGTTCAAAACTTACGCTCATCTTCCTCGAACCCTTCGGAGATCCGTTCGTCACCGCCCGGGCCGCTTCCCAATCGTCATCGGGCACAGAGCCAAACTCCACAAGGTGGAGGCTGCAGAGGAGGGCTTACTTCGAGGCGAATCACCGAATACACCGCCTCCCAATCGGCCAACTCCCGTTTTCCACGACACATCCATTGATTCCATCGCCGGCAACCCGAGCAAAGCTCGATTTTCACCATAGATCATCTTCCTCAAGATTCGCGGGGGTCAACAACATCATCACCGGAAGAAGACGACGATGTGCCGGCCCTCGACTCTGGGACGAGTCTCCCAACCTCTCTGTTGGCGTCGGAGAAGATCGCCATCGAGAACGGAAGAAGCCGGGAGAATTTATTCCGCTGCGTCGTCGTTGCTTCCGCATCGCCGGGCGTCGCCTGAAAAGCAAGATGAGAGGAACCACGCTCCTCCGCAAACCCTAACTCCACCGGCCGTACCCATGCCCATGGGTTGATAGTGTCAATGAAACTTTTATATTACAAACATACGGATCGCGGGCGACGCCACTAGACGTACGGTGGGTCTTAGCGCGCCTCACGACGGCGTCGTCAAGCACATCAGCCCCGCCCGCCATCGCTGCGTCGGGGCCGGCCGAGCCTCCTCGCTCTGCGGAGCGGGGGGTGCTGCCCCCCGCCACGACGGTGGTGGAACCTTGGGCAACACCCCGCCGCCGAACCAATCGCCCAAGCGCCAGCGACACGTTTTCGCCGCGGCGAGGGCCGAGACGGTGACGCCCCTCTTCCACGATGTACCGCACATCGCCGTCTTGGTCCGTTGCTCGCGGCAAGGGTCCCGCGACAAAGAACGCCTTGGTCCGCGACACGGGGCACCGATCGACACCGCGTCTTCACTCTTGTTGTAAGCCATCGGCGTACGCCGCCGGGCCCCGCTTCCCCCTCGTCGCCGCGGCCGGTGCGAGTTCACTCATTGGCCTTTGCTTCAATCAAGATAGCGGAGGGTCACATCGACGCCCGGTGCACCTCCCCGTCACGTTGTCATCTCTACCTTGGCACGAGGTACCGAGCCCGGGATTGCAAGCAAAGATCACCATCGCCACCCACCCCGCCTTCGCTCCACGCCATGGCATCGGCAGATGGCGGCGGCGAGGGGCTCCCGGCGCCAAAACCGCACACGACCCGATCCCGTATGGAGAGATTCTCTGTCCGTCCCCCTCGACATCGGCGATGCACGCCGTGTGGGGGCGTCGACTGCGTCCAACGTCATCGCGCCGGGCGGCGCCGACGCCAGTTATCGGTGGGTGGTCAGCCGCATCGCCGATGCGGCGTCGTCGAGACTCACTGACGCTAATGCCGGCGGGGGGTGCGGACCCTGTTGTATGGGTTGACCCAATGCTCGACGAGCTGCGCGGCCTCCCTCGCCGCGCCCATCTACCTTTTACGGAGGACCTATCGAGATGACCGACAAGTACTAGAGCATGCAGGTGGGCGGACATGAACACCCCGGGGCAAAGCACGGAGGAGGTCATGGCGATCATCCAAGAGCGGAAGCCGGTGGGCGCCATGAGCTTCGCCGGGCGGCTGCCCCTGCCTGGGGAGCATGGACCTTGATGACATTGATTTGGGCGATATCGATGACATTGACATCGAGAACAGTGGCGACTTCGTTTTTGCAATACGTCAGCCAAGAGCAGGAAAGGAGTTCGCACCATAATCATTCGGTGTCTTTGGGAGGTCCGGAAGGAAAGGAATGCAAGAGTTTTTGATCGAGCTGAGACACCAAATTTTGTCGCTGTTCAGTGAATCAAGGATGAGCCGGGTCTGTGGATGGTGGTAGGGGCGAAGAGCCTTTGGACCCTGCTCGCGCCCTTCTAGTTCTCTTTCGTACAATTTTTTGTAATGCTTTCTAACTTTGTTGCTTTTTTTCATTTGTACAAAGCCGTCTGGCGAACTTCTCCTTTTTAATATAGCGGGCAGCTCTTCCCGCCGGTTCGGTTCAAAAAAAAAAAAAAAAAAAAAAACAGAGAGAGAACAGCGACAACTTCGTTTGTGCAGTGTGAGTTTCAAAGAGAGAGAGAGAGAACAGCGGCGACTTCGTTTGTGCACTGTGTTTATGCGTTTGGTTCAAGTAGCATAGTAGCAGTGAGCTTCCTTTCAATCCTTTGGTTGTTGATGCCTGTAGATCCTTGTTGTGTTACGCTTCCATTCGTTTCTGGATCACGCATGTTGTGTAACCCGAGAAATTGGCGCCGCTGTGGACAACAACATACATACATGATGTCGGGTACCAAAATAATGGGTACCCAATTAAAAGAGGCCCACAACAGCCCACGACAACCACGGCGACCACGACGACCCACGCGGCCCATTAGTCCACTCTCTCCACTTCTCCTAGACGGCAAAAGCAAGACGCCCGAGGCCTCCAACACCTCGAGGGAACTTCAGTCTTGCCGAGGCCTCGCGCCCCCGCCTCTACAGGGAACGCAACAGGCATCAGCATGGCGTCACGCGTCCTCCACGTGTCCTCGTTCTACACCAGGAAGGAAACACATGTACCCTTAAGATGCATGCACACAAACACGTGTACTCCCAGGCACCACCTGGCGGGCTGTAGAAGGTGGCAACCAAGACCTTTTGGCCTTTTCTAAAGGGGGCTCTCTCCTCCACGGGAGAGCTCCCTGGATTCTTCTCCAATCTTCTCCACCATACTGAGACTTAGGGCTCATCTCCTCTCTCAAACATGCTTGTATCCGCTAGTACAAGCACGCCCGGTGCAAGATAATACAAGTCTCCTCCCCGCTGGACGTAGGGACCTTCTTTTGCCCGAACCGGGATAAATCTTGTGTCCATTTTGCATCACTATCCGGATTACTGACGCGCAACAAATAATTTTATTGCCGGTCCTTGAGACCCCCTGGTTTTGAGAACACCGACACGATGAATTATATGCTGAAATCTACACACACACAAAAAAAAAAATCCTCTGTGATCTGTTGAATTAGCACATCAGTTCCCCTGCGATTCCTGTTGCCGATAAGCAATGGTACAGCTTGTAGTAATTTAATGATGTACAGTTCATTAAAAAATCAGAATCATTTGGAGGATCTCAATATTAGCAGCTACAGTTGTGAACGTTGTTGTCGACTGTGATCCTGGCATAAATTTATGGCTCTTATGCCATACTAAGAGCCAGGACCATATGGAATTAAGATCTATACGAATCAGTCTAATATGGAAATATGGATCATAGGATTCGTAGAAAATCGTAGGATTTCGTAGACAACGAGGATAAATTTGTAGAAAATCGTATAGGGAAACCGTAGGATTTCATATAGAAAAGAAAATCGTATCACAGACAGAAGGTATATATGGTAACCGAGTTATACAATTACAAGGCACAAGTAACAAGTAGAGCTGCTCTATATTCTAATTCACTGGAGCACATTGTGTATTCCAACTAGAATGTAGTAGTACGCAGTTGCGGAGAAAAAATCTTGGAAGACGCAATTCAAACAAATCTTCATGAACTCATCAGTTTCCCCAACAGTACAGATTTTCACCAGTTATGCGGGAAGCAATATGCGGAGAACGAACGCCACACAGACACAGATCGCGGCTACACGCCGCCAGGGGTCTTCTTGGCTGGTTTCACGGAACGCCCGAGGTCCGGTCCACCGCCGGGGCCGACGATGGCGGCGTCGTCCCCTCTTGCTTGGGACGAGGAGGCAGCTGCAGGTGCGGCGCCGGGCGCAGGCCCAGCGCAACGGCTCGGTTCACACGTGGCGGCGCCGTCACCGGCGGCGGCGTTGAGCCGCGCGGTGGCGGGTACCACGGCTCGAAGATGCGCGCGCGCCGTTCCTCCTCCTCCTCATCGACGGGCTCGGCGCGGGCGAAGCGCAGCTGCAGGATGTCGAAGAGCTCCATGGCCTCCACGTCGTCCTCGTTGTCGCACACGTACTCCCCAGAGCTTCACCAGCAGCTCGCGGGCCCTTGACACGCTCAGAGGGACGGCACCGCCGTCGTTGTCGTTGACCGCGTTGACGCCCAGCGCCATGGCTTCGATCGAGTTCGAGGCGCTGGCCGGACGGTCGCTCTAGCTTTGCTTGCGTCGTCGGCGGCGGCGGTGTGGATGTAGCGATATGAGGAGATCGAGTTGCAAACTTGCAATGCAACGGTGACCGCGGTATATAGCGGAGCAGGGAGCACGCGTGTACGCGGCGGGGCGTCGGAAGCGGACTCGAACTCGGAAGCGCGTTTTCTGTTGCGCCAAGTACGCGTCGGTTTCGAATTTGAAGTGACGACGCGTTTTCGGGCCAGTTAAGATTAAATTATTCTACCATTTTATACTCCGTTTGTATATTATTTTAAAAATAAATGGAGTAAATTTCGCTGTGGTATGACTGTTGACGGCAATGGCGGCCAGCGGCCAGCGGCAGCGCCTGCAACGTCTTCCGGCAGCCGCCCGCCGCCGAAGCAGACTGCACTGCACGAGGAAGCGGTCGGTGGTTGGTTGAGTTGCGGCGGGAGGCGAATGGCTGCGGAGGGGCAGCGAGCGTTGATTGGGACAGACGTGCGGCACGCAAGGTCGGATTGTTTTTTAAAAAAATAACCCCTTTTTTTTATTAAAAAATCAAATTTAACACTGTTCAGAAATTATTTACACCGGTATTCCTTTTGGTGGCGCCAGACGGGTGGCACGATGCGACGGGGATATAAATGCTTTGGCGCCAGCGCTTTGGCGCGACTTTTCCGTCGCGCCCGAGTCGACGGTGCGACGGGGTGAGCCCCACGCGCCCCACGCGCTTCCACGTCAGCTGCAGGTAGCATTTATAACCCCGCGTCCCGCCAGCCGCTATGGGTATGCGGGTGCAAAGATTTATGACAGCGCCGGCCCCGCCACCCGCTATGGCGTGACGACGAAGTCGCGTCACATGGCGGGCCCCACGCGGTTCCACGCTAGCACGGATCAACGGCGGGTGCCACCATGGAGGGGCACGTCACGCTAGCGCATGTGGCGTGACAGTACGCTAATGTCGCGCAACCCCACATGGCGCGACCAAAAGGGATACCGTGCAAATAATTTCCGAACGGGGTTAAACTTCATTTTTGTTTAAAAAGGATTATTTTTTAAAAAAATTCCCGCCAAGGTCGCGTGCCTCGGGTTCTCTTCTCACTGCCAATGCGTCCAGTCGCGTGCGGCATGTCAACTGTGAACCAAAGCATCTTTTTCACTGCGATTTTTCCCTCGTAAAAATGCCACACTTGCACCCGATGGTGGACATGTCCGGACACACGGTGCACAGGCTTACGGAAACCACGCCAGCACTCCGCACACGTTTACGGAAACTCGGCACGAGGACGCGTCCAGACGCTCCGCACATGTTTATGGAAACCGTCAGAACTCCGCACAGGCTTACGGAAACCATGCCAGCACTCCGCACACGCTTTATGGAAACCGCCAAAGACCGCACACGCTTACGAAAACCATGCCAACACTCCGCACACGCTCATGGAAACCCCGGCGCCAGGACGCGCCAGACGCTCCGCACACGTTTATGGGAACCGCCAGCACTCCGCACACGCTTACCGGAACTGTGCAGCAATTTGCACACGCTTACAAAAACCCGGCGCCCGGGGACGCAGCGTCTAGACGCTCCACACACGTTTATGGAAGCCGCCAGCACTCCGCACACGCTTACGAAAAGCCCAGAGCCAGGACCGTCCAGACACTCCGCACATGTTTATGGAAACCGCACTCTACACACGCTTACGAAAACCACGTCAGCACTCTGCACATGCTTGTGAAAACCACGGCGCCAGGACACATCCAGATGCTCCACACACATTTATGAAAACCGTTAGCACTCTTCACATGCTTATGGAAACCGCACCAGCACTCTGCACACGGTTACGAAAACCACAGCGCCGGGATGCGTTCGCACGCTCTGCACAAGTTTATGGAAACCGCACTCCGCACACGTTTACGGAAACTGCGCCAGCAATCCGCACATGCTTACAAAAACCTTGGCGCCAGGACGTGTCCAAACGCTCCGCACACGTTTATGGAAACCGCGCGCACTCCGCACACGCTTATGAAAATTGCGCCAGCACTCCGCACACGCTTACGAAAAACCCAGCGCCAGGATGCGTCCAGCCGCTGCGCACACGTTTATGGAAACTGCACTCCGCACTCGCTTACGGAAACCGTGGCAGCATTCCGTACATGCTTGCGAAAACCACGGTGCCTGGATACGTCTAGACGCTCCACACACGTTTATGGAAACCATTAGCACTCTGCAACACTTACAGATCGTGCCAGCACTCTGCACACGCTTACGAAAACAACAGCTCCAGGACGCGTTCATACGCTCTGCACACATTTATGGAAACGGCCAAACGCCGCACACGCTTACGAAACCGTGCCAGCATTCTGCACATGCTTACGAAAACCACGGTGCGGGATACGTTCAGACGCTCCACACACCTTTATGGAAACCGCCATCACTTTGCACACACTTACAGGCCCGCGCCCAAGACTCCGCACACGCTTACAAAAACAACAGCTCCAGGACGCGTTCAGACGCTCTGCACACGTTTATGGAAACGGTCAGCACTCTGCACACGCTTGCGGAAACCGCCCCAGCACTCCGCACACGCTTATGAAAAACCCAGCGCCATGACGCGTCCAGACGCTCCGCGCACGTTTATGGAAATCGCAGTCCGCACACGCTTACGGAAACTACGCTTGCAATCCGCACAAGCTTACGAAAACCCTGCCGCCAGGACACGTCCAGACGCTCCGCACACACTTGAAAACCGCCAGCACTCCACGCACGCTTATGAAAAACCCAACGCCAGAACGCATCCAGACGCTCCGCACACGTTTATGGAAACCGCACTCGGCATACGCTTACGTAAAACCACGCTAGCACTCCGCACACGCCATTTACGAAAACCACGGCGCCGGGACGGCGCCCGCAGGCGTTTCGCACATGTTTGTGGAAACCGCCAAAGACTTCGCGACACGCTTACGGAAACCGCGACAGCGAGTCCGCACACGCCATTTAAAACCCCAACGCCAGGGCGTGTCCATACGCTTCGCACACGTTTATAGAAACCGCCAAAGACTCGCACACGCTATTTAAAACCGCGCCAAAGACTCCGCACGCTTCACGGAAAATCGCGCCGCACTCCACATACGCTTACAAAAACCCTAGCGCCCGGGGACGGCGTCTAGACGCTCCGCACACGTTTATGGAAGCCGCCAGCACTCCGCACACGCTTACGAAAACCGCGGTAGCAGTCCACACACGCTTACGAAAACCCCAACGCGGGGACGCGTCCATACGCTCTGCACACGTTTATGGAAACCGCCAAGACCGCACATGCTTACGAAAACCGTGTCAGCACTCCGCACAAGCTTACGAAAACCCCAGTGCCAGGACGTGTCCAGACGCTCCGCATAAACCGCCAGCACTCCGCACACACTTACAGAAACTCCGCCAGCACTCCACACATGCTTACGAAAACCCCAACGCCAGGACACCTCCAGACACTCCGCACACATTTATGGAAACCGCCTGCACTCACTGCACACGCTTACGGAAACCACGCCAACACTCCGCACACGCTACGAAACCCCAGTGCCACCGCACATGTTTATGGAAACCTGGTGGCACATGTTTATGGAAACCTCTAGCACTCCCCACACGCTTACGTAAACCGCGCCAGCACTCCGCACGCTTACGATGCAAGGGTAAAAGTGTCATTTTAGTCTTGAATTAACCCTGTTACAGACTATAGACCGAGTAGGAGCAATACCGCTGCTTCGGGTTTGAAAAACATGAAAAAAGGGACAAAAGAGTAGTTGGAGTTCAAAATAGAGGCATCCATGCAATTGCCCCTTTACAATTTGTTTTTAATCCTGTTTTTTTTCCTATATCTTGACTCTTTCCCTTTATAATATAATGTAAAAGGGTAGTTTCCATTTTTACACAAAAATAAAAAATAAAGGAATTTAACAGTCAACATACTGCAGAATTATCTGTCTACTGCCCAGGAAAATATGAACATGGCGTGTCGAGACTTCGTTATTTGTTAGAGGAACAACATACATGTGTGTTTAGAAAGGTTTCTTTGTCTTGCTGGTGTTAGTTATGCTGAGGTAATTACAGAGTGCAGGACTCCTGGTATCGATTCAGCTCTCCCCAGACTAAGTTTTCAACGTCCTCCCAGGACGTGGCAGCCCTCAGCTCCTTCCACAAGCTGAATATAGCTCCCAAGACATTGTCCTCGTGAAGTATACAGTAACACCTGCAAAAAAAAAAAAAAAAAAAAAAAAAAAGCTAGATGAGAATGTTGCTACTATACGCTGGCAACTGAGTGCATACTGGGCGCATTGTTTGGACAGCCACCATTTTGCTACTTCCACTGATGCAGTATATCAGTCGCGCACTCGCGCATAAGAAAACATGATGGGTGAGAGTTCTGTTGAAAATCCTATGTGTAACACTGGTGACTTTCAAAGTGCAAAGAAATTGGAGACAGACACAACCAAACCTCGCGGCAATAATCCATTGACTTGGATATAGATATAGCTAACAGAATGGTAAAATATACTTGGAGAAAGCACTGAATTGCGAAACATGCAAAATTCTACTTACATTGCGCGATATGATGCCCTGCTGAACTTCGAATTTTGCACTGATTTGTAGACATCAGTAACTGATTCCCCTCTCAGAAGGGAAGTTGATAGCTCCGTAGGAATTCCTTGAGAAGGTCAGTATCACCCGAAAAATATCCAAGTGCAGCGGAATTATGTCACATATAGGATCGCCTATTTCACACAAACGAGAAATATCACAATATATTATTGTAAACTTCACTTCAAACTCGAAAAAAGTGCACATATACAGATAATGTTTCATCTCTTTGAAAAAAAATACAATCTTAAATTTCGAAGTTTCACACAACAAACCAGGCCACAATACAGAAACCAAAACTGTCCAGGTTCAGATTATTGTTTGATGAGGGTTATGCAAACTCCAGTTATTACATCTTTACTTTTTTGTCAGTCAGTAATGCATGGCACAAAATGTCTTTCTTGTGTAAACATGAAAATGTAGTCAATGCTAAAATACTAAGGAACAAAGGTAATTGTAAGCTCACCAATGGACAGATCACTGAAATCAATTATGTGAATTGCATTCATTTTTTCCGGATATGCTTCATAAACTCCTTCGCTCTCACCAGAAGAACTCAATTTTGTGATCCCCTCAATGAGAATGTTATCATCCATTATATCTGAATGTATCCATGATGGGCATAGATACACCAAGTCACCATCATCCTGTTAATTCAGTCAGCAAACATCAAACCTAATGCTTGACACAAGTGACAAAGAAGACAGATGCAAATTTACCTTAACAAACTTGATGAGGAAACCCATATTGGGAGGGAGATATTCTTCAGCCTTTTCTATTAGAACTTGTGGAACAGAGTTCCCCTATGCAGACAAGGTAGAAAAAAAAAAATCATGTTGAGGTATTAAATCATGTTATCAAATGGAGTAATAACAAAAACATAGCGGTTGCATATCCAGCTGAGAGCAGTCTATGCAAATCAATGCATAATTGCAACTACAATTTCTTTACGTGGAAATTTTAATTGTTAAAAACTAATTGTGATAAACCCATGATTCATCAAATACCTATCTAACATAACTGTAGCAATGTTATTGGAAATCCAAGTACAGTGGGTACAAAATCTTAAGGTTTTTAATAAGCCTTTTTATACTAAAATTAAATTCTTATTTCACTCTGGTTGCAACTTAACATTAAGTTTTTTTTTTTTTTTTAAATAAACTTAACATTAAGATTGAAAAATGGCATGCTCTACACAAGCATAAACCAGAGAAAGAAACCATAGTGTTTTAGTGACCCCTTCAAACTAGTGAGTAAATATTTGTTGCATGATTCTTACTCACCAGTTAGCTAGGTGCTTCTTTACATTTTGCTTTCTCCTATTTAGAGTTGAGACTAGTTGCTTCCATTCAGGTAGAACCATGGCATCATCACATGTTCCTACAATTTCTTTCACATCATTGTTCCCAGATTCAGATACATGCTCCACAGGTGGCAGGGGTAATAGATGTATGTTTCGCATTTGAACTCCCAAGGACGATGCAAGAGGAAGAATATCAGTCTTTGACAGCATATCACGGCTGAAAAAGAGCAGGTTCACAAAGTCATGAACTCATGATCATTACACAACTATAACTCTCTTGGGAGAACAAAAACCTGTATACTTACATGCGAGCAAAAATATCTCCTTTGCACTTTCTCGTAACCATATAAGGCCAAATTGGTCTGTCTGAAACATCAGCTGAACTACTCATTCCAAATTGTTGCTTGCTCCAAAGCCCAAGAGGAAAGCAGCTGTTTGCATAAGAAACCTCCAATGGGTAGTGTTTAACCAAAATTTCCGGTATTCCTTTTCCATTCCATGGAACAGTCCTGTAGATATCTTTATACTCAAGGAAGCCACTAGCAATTATCTCTGGAATGTGATTGATCAATGGCGAACCACTTTTTTTTGCAGGAGATCATAGAACTCAAGCTGCAGCAGAATGATCAGGTATCACCATAACAGAAATGACATTTTCAACCACAAGAAGTTGCCACCAAAAAAAAAAAAAAAAAAAAAAAAAAAATACAATACCTCTGTACCCAAACCATGGACAGCATAAGCTAATCCTCCTTCAGCGTATATCTTAATCACATTGCCTGAGACAATGAATACCTGAAAAGTTTGTAGCATAAGTTACAAATAACAGACATGCAAATATGCATTGCAGCTTGAAAAAAAAGATGAAATTGCATTTGAATACAGTGTTGAAATTTCACTTTCACAATTCAGATGATTTCATTGTGCACATCAGGGAACAATTATGCTGAATCCACCAGGGAGCAGTGACCATATACTAATCTTAAGACACAAACACATAAAAACTAAACAAGGTTCCATGACATCTGACATGTATCTGTTTCTATGTGCAATACATGTGTATGTGCAGTAAGCATTTAAAAGCAACATTGTAGTACACAACATTTCAGTGTTACCTAGGAACAGCTAAGCTGATATGCAATGATAGTTTTCTTGATAGTAGTAACTTTTAGACACTAATGAGAGTACTTACTGGGTTGCTACCAGTGCCAACAGGAAGCTTTTCATCCTCAGTGGGTGGTGGTAAACTATGGCATGCACATATCTCCTCTAAGCATGAAAACCATTTGTCAACATTTATTGCAAGACATGCACCCTGTAGGAACAGGGAGATCAGTTAGCACAAAGAAAAGATTGGCCTCAACAATCATTCCGAAAGTTAAAATAAAACTCTCCATTTCAGAATGTAAGAGGTTTTAGTTTTTTCTCTAAGTCAAACTTCTCTAACTTTGATTAAGTTTACAGAAAAGTGCATCAAGATCTACAACATCAAATTAGTTCCATTAAATCCAACATAAAATCCAACATAAAATATGTCTTGATAGTGCATTTATTTGGTATTGTGGATGTTAATATATTTTTCTACAAACTTTTTCAAAATTGGAGAAGTTTTGACTTGGGGCAAACCTAAACGTTTTACATTTTCGAACAGAGGGAGCACATGATAACTACGTGCAGAACATTGGGGGCAGTAAAATTTAAAGAAACAAAAGAACAAAACACACCTTCCATATTAGTTCTCTCAATTCAGGTTTAAGAACCCAAAGCCTGCGCAGCCATTCTCTTGCTTCTCTCTGACCTATTGAATTAGTTGGACTCCAGAGAGAGGAATAATGATCCCTTTCTTTCTCAAGAAATTGTGACAAGAAATCAATATCATATGAGAAATTTTGATTCTCCAAACTCTCCTGAACACCTGAGAACTCAAATGCAGAACAATGATTTATACTATTTGAGGTTCTTAGTGGTTCAGAACCTTTAAGCTTTTTTTTCCTTACGACTCATATCAGGGTGGTTCCATGCACTCATCGTGACAGACGGATGATTTTCATTATCTTTAATAGATTTTCCTGGAACAGCAAGTAAGCCAGCACGGCAAACTCCTTTGTGTCTGTGCCCAGGTGCCATATCCAGACATACATGCTGAAAATTAGATTGGTTTACAAAGTTTTGTGTCACTGCAACTGTTGTCTCGAGATTCAGAACACAATGCCACCACCCACTAGGAACGAAAATGGTCTCTCCTGGCAATTGTGTGCATTCTAATGGCTTCTCATGTTCAGGAAGGTGTGGATAGATATCAAGCCACCACTGCAAATGAATGCATGAACCTTAAATGCTCAGGAAAAGAAGAATAAAAACTTTTTAGAAAAAGTTTAGAGTTTTAAGAAAAATTACCTGCAATGATGTCGGGGTTTCAATGTCAACATCACCGTTCTCATCATTTACATGTACTGTGACACCACCAGGCACTCTTCCTGGAGGGTACAATGCCCATCTATGAAATAAGTGGATCTTGTGAGTGAAAAATCATTTTTTGTTTCATTTAAAAGTTCGCATATGCACAATAGGTACAATCAGCAAGAGTGACAAAGGTTAACATACACATTCCATTGCCCGAAATACAAGTATGATGATTGATGAATTTAAGTGAAGTTGCAAATTAAGGACTAAAACAGAAATAAGTGCATTAAGGAGGCAACTTTTTCTCTGTATCTGATTTTGAAAGCTGAATAGAAGTAGTCATAAAGAAATATTTTCATGACCTCAATGCGCCACAAGTTTAGAAGTTAGCAATTCACGATTGTAAAAATGCCCACTAAGTTGCAGGTACTAGAATTTGGAATAATTCAGGTGTTACTGTTAGGTAACATTAATATAGATGATAACAGAAGAAGGGACTCCAACCTTTTTGGCCACAAAGTAGAGTATTCCATGCGCTTGTCAGTCCTGGATCAACATGCCAAGAAGCACCTGATCTCTCTGGTCCAATAATAAGCCATCTGAATGCTGGCCGTTGGTCATAATCCAAGATATCAAAAAAAATCTTCTTGGAATAAATGAGGGACACTATAATCTTCAAGTAATGTTGGTGCTGATTCTCCAAACTGCAATGATTTGCCAAATGAGTTTTTCTCTGCTGGTAACTTTTGTAGCAAATGAAATGAAAATGATGAATACAGAATACCTTATCATCAAATATGTATAGAGGATCTTCATCATGCTGGAGTTCCATGTAAGAAACATAATCCTTTAGTTTCATTGTTATCTTCTCAGGACTTCTTTGTGATATCCTGAATGGAACCTCACCAAAATCCGTTGTCAGTTGCTGCAGTGTCCATTTTGTCCTTGCAGGCCAGGTTTCAGCCAACTTCGTAAGCAAAACCAATAATATGTTTTATTGGAAAAAGAATAAATGCAGAAAACTCAAGTGCTGTCATTAAAAGTCTATATTAAACTGAAAGGTTCACATGACTTACTGGGCATTTTCCATCATATTGAGAACGAAATTGATCCAATAAAAGGTCATCTTTCCTTTCCACATGTCCATCGTCAAAGGAAAAACTACTTAAAGTAGTAAAACATCTATACCATCTCCTGTATAGATACAAAGAATTGAATCCTGCACGAAAGTAAGAATAAAAAGGTAGAAGATAAGAGCAAAAATAATCAGTGTCTCACCTTATCTAAAAAACAGAAATGGAAAAGAAAAGGTTCATGTAAATTACCATCGAACTGACGAGGCTTCTGCCAAATCTCCTTGTTTTCTGAACATAGACCAAGCCTGAAAATGAAGCAATCAGTGTCTCACCTTTTCAAAATGGTCTATAAGGATGATATCCTAAACACTAAAGCTAACACAATACAGCGGCTAGCATAAATAAGTGAAACATTGCCAGATGTTGCAGGACTTGAATGTGCACATACCTACATAATGTCGTCTTCTTCCACGAACCTTTGTATTCAAGAGGACCCCCAATTGAAAGACATTTGGTCATCCAGAGAGGTTCTTCATTACAAAGTATGTACATGACACTGAAAGTGATATAAGAATGAACATAATTACAAACCGTACAAGAACAGGTGTAGATACTAGAAAGACAAATCACTAATAAAATATAATATAAGGAGCCTATTTTTAACTCACAAAAGAGATCATCAGACCGAGAAACTCATTAAAATTGGGTCTATTTCATTGACCCTCAATGGGTAAAACAAACCCTCCAGAATATTTATAGCCTTTTGGTCAATAATGAAGGAGGGAAGGTTAGGAGCATGAACCCATCTCAAGCCCCGAGGCCAGGCTTAATTCAAATATATCCCAGGAAATGCAATTCTAAGGGAGCTTGAAAACATATCTAGCAAATCCAGACACATATGCACTTCATTGGGGAAAGGATAACGGAAATATTTTTCTGATTTTTTATATTTATTTCTGGGGTGATCTTCGTTGAATATGTTTGCAAAATGGCCATTTTTGTGACAAATTGGTACAGAATATTAATTATTTTATTTCATTCATGCTAGCGAGAGGCTCCAGGTGCCCCCATGCTAAAAAATTAGTTTCTGAAGGCTATAAACTGTGCCTTTTTAATGCACAGCACAGCTAACTGCGACCAAACAGATTGTATGATCGATGATGTATGTATCATTCATTCAC
The DNA here is from genome assembly GCA_015847255.1 of Hyparrhenia diplandra. Classification (NCBI taxonomy): domain Eukaryota; kingdom Viridiplantae; phylum Streptophyta; class Magnoliopsida; order Poales; family Poaceae; genus Hyparrhenia; species Hyparrhenia diplandra. The sequence continues at coordinate 28,808 of JADLZK010001075.1, forward strand.
GATGCCTTCAAATAAATCAATTCAGGATAGCACATAGCACATGAAAAAAAACATGCACTGCACTTGAATTCACGAGCACTGAGGAAGCGGCTTTGCCTCCATTGTCGATTCAGGTGCGCCAGGCCGCCATTGTCCTTGACACCACAGAGTTCGGGACTCAAGGCGTGTCGGAGGCGGACCAGGCGGTGGGAGGTGGGCCTGTGCCTTCCAGGCCCACACGATTCACCGAGGCCCTCGCTCTTGGTGCCGGAGCGGCCGGAGGCCATGTTGACCTTTCGATGATGTGGAGCTTGAGAGCCAGCCGGCGGCGGACGTTGGATGAAGCTCAATCATCCATGCCTGTTGATGTTGGGGGCGCTGGTGGATGCTGCTCAATTCAAGACGAAATTGAGGCTCAGGTATGCCTCCCCTTCCAAACACCGCTCCTTCCTGGCAGACCGAGGCTGCGGCGCTCACATACACTTGTTTTCATTCACCTGTTGAGGAGGAGCGGGCGTATTGCGGCCAAACCACGAGCGCCCAACGCAACGCGGCAAGCACAATATGTGCTACTCAAGAAGTTGGGAATGCAGGTGCCTGAGGACGCTCCGGATGCCGAGGTTGAGGGCCAGTTCATGTAGGCGTTCCATGGAGACATCTCCTTTAGGAAGCAAAATGTTCTCAATGTGTTTCCCAATGGAAAGTTTAACCTGGTGGCCTTAAACCTTAACATGGCCGGGCTGGGTGATGGGATGGCATGAACACGGCTGCATGCTACCCTTTTGTCGCTAATTGTCTTTATGTAATGACAACCTCTTGTATTTCTGGGTTCAGAGGTTCGGTAATCCTTCGACTACCGTCCCTCTTCAGGTTGTACCAAAACTCTATTCTACTTAATGAAATATGCGCCTAGACATTATCGAAAAAAAAAAAAAATCAAGCATGTGCATCAGTGAGGTGTTCTAGTTGTAGCCATGAATGCTGAATCAGAAACAGGTCGGCCACCACCCAGGGCATCCCCACCACCCATCCCCAGCCAAAATAGTTGGACTCGTCCATTTTAAAATTACCGCACATTTTTGGCTTTAAGTCGACAAATTTATTTTGTCTTGGCACAAAGTTACAATTCCCTTCACCTTTCAAAACTGCAAAATTCTGCTAGCCGTCTGACATGTAGTGTAAGTAAAAATTGTAAACAAGCAAGGAACTCAGGCCCCAGGACTCTCGGACGCGAGAATATAACCCGTGATTCCTAGCTAGTACTAGCTACCGCGGGGAGCTAATCGTGAAGACGAAGCGAAGGTGAGAGGTGCGGGCGGGTACCTGCTAACGCACGCGAGGCGTCCGATGTCGGCGGGCGGGAGGAGGTCGACGACGGCGCAGAGCACCTCGTCGGGGAGCACGGCGAGGGCGCCCAGCGCCGCCTCCCTGCGGCCGTTGCCCGCCGCTTCCATCGCCCCTGCCCACGGCCTGGTCGCTGGTGGGCGGGTCGGGTTGAGCAGAAAGAGCCCGATGCGAGGTTGGGTTGGGGACCTCTTCAGATCGGTGGGAATTGCGCGTGGGAAACAAGCGAAGCAGGGGACGCGGTGGACCACGCGTCAACGCGGCGCCGCGCGGGGGGTTATTTATAGCGGGGAGCCGGATCCGGGCTCTGCGCGCTTCCCGTGCTGCTTTGGCGCCTGCAATGGGCGTCAAAAATACGTAACCCAGTAGATAAAGCGTAAAGCAATCGCGAGTGATGGTGAGGTCCAAAACCACGCGGTATTAACACGGGGTGCAGAAAGAAAAATATAAAAGCCTCACCAGAAGAGGGGGGAAAATCGAAAAGAAAACTAAACTTGGCACCACCGCACATGTGTCTAATCAATCAAACAGATAGATGGATGTAGATGATATTCGAAATCGAATCACATTCTTCTTCCATCTTCTTTTGGTTAGTGACCGATCGGTGTGGAATCTTAGGTTTGCCGAGATGTTTATTCTCCCTTTTATTAACTTTTGTAGAGGATGGAAATGACTTTTGTGATTTATTAAGGCATTGGTACGAGTATATCACTATATATATATATTTTTTTTTAGAGAAAAAGGGTCCCCTGCTTTTGTATTGATCAAAAGCATAAAAAAACATTCGAGATTAGAACGCCATCTTGCACATCCAAAATGATAGAAAATAAAGGCGAAACAACGCCAAGTAATAGTAGAATCTATTACATCCATGAACATAGGACTCGACCGAGAAGTTGCATCTGTTGAAGCCGAAGGTAGAGCAGCTGATGGTACCAACCCTAATGACACCCTCCTGTCTTCCTGTCTCCACATGATTTGAGGTGGCAAGAAAGCTTTTCTTCGAAAGTGTTTTTGTGAAATCTTCCACCTACGCAACCACTTCCGGTGGCATCCATCTCCTTAGCAGCCCGACAAGCTTCAGAAAATCATCTTCATTCCCATCCACGACATCCCCTAAAAGCATAAATCATTCCTTAGTTTTCGTATAGCCCATAACACTACGAGAGGATATAATGTTAGTAACCATATGGCATTTATTAGCAATTTAGAAAAACACTCCCTAATCTCACATCCATGATATCTGACACCAACACCCAAACGAAACTGCACATGTGGCAACTGAAAAGAGATGATTAATTGATTCATTTTCACTTTTCAATGCAAAAAAATGACAGGTAGGATCATTCACCTCCCTTCTTTTAGCCAACTTGTCCCTAGTCATAAGTCTATTTTTGGAAAGGAGCCATAAAAAGAATTGTACTATTGATGGAATCACCAGCTTCCAAACAACACTAAGAAACTGAGGACCAACCCCTCTATGGTTGATAACACCATATAGGGATTGCACAATATATCTACCAAAAATAGTAAGACTCCATAATACTGATCTTTCTCTTTAGAGAGGATACATCTCCTCTCCTCTCCCACCACAGGACTACAAAGCTCCCCTAAATGTTAACCTTAAGGTCTCCATATTCTCATGCACCGACTTACCTTGTTGATTACAAATAACATAAAGGGGCCAAAAACATAGTGGCCAAACTAAAATTGCCAATCCAAATGTCTTCCCAGAGTCTAACCCTTTCCCCATTACTCACAATTCACCGACTTACCTTGTTTTAAGCTCCTTAAATCAGGAATGCATAAGCCTCCAATCTCCCCAATCTCTCTCTCTCTCTCTCTCTCTCTCGATCAAAACAAGTTGCCAATTAGCAAGGTGATACTTATGATGGTTTTCAGTGTTGTTCGAAGGAAATAGCTCATATGAGAGTTAATCATGTCAATAGCCCATCTAGAAAATTTATAATAATATAATTGCACGACCAATGTGTTGTGCCAAATAAAAATTTGACGGTATGACATGAATTTTTGGCACTTAAAAAGGACAAGTACATATCTTAGATTAAAGTTCGTTATCTGTGTGCCAAGAATCCAAGGGCTTTGCTTGTCTCCCCACTATACTACGAATTGATGCTCATCTAGTCATCTGTGACTTTACGACTTGAGCTCTCATTATACGGCCAGGTTTGGTGCATATTCAAGCCAAACTTTCAGCACAAGAATGATAAAAAGAAAAAGCTTTTTGATTCTTAGGGATTTTGGATCCTTTGAATTTGGAGAATTGGAATCTTTTAATAAATTAAGCTATTTAGTTTGGAATTTAGGTACTTTCCAAAAAGGCAAATATATCTCAAATTCATAGGGTGGGAGATAGGAATTGAATTCCAATACGGATTAAACAAATTTTGAGATAACTTATTTGTGAACTTTGGAAAGTTAGGGAATCTCAAATCCCAAACTAAATATCAAAATTTGTCTCAAAATAATTATGATGTTTGATAATATCGTTTTATTCAAATTTTTTATATAAACATCATCCATTTTGATGTTACTTAGTTTATTATTAGAGATACTTTAATAATAATTTATTTATTTCCTAAATTGTATAAATAATTTGAATAAGACGGCGGCCAAAACACCATCGCCTCTCCCATCAACATGGTGAATTATTTTTCAACGGAGGGATTTAATTTATTGAGATTAAAATAAAAAATTCAAAGGATCCAAAAAATTAGAATTTTGGATCTTTGCTCGTCCTTTGCATGATTTGAACCAAGGCTAGGTACATCGGACAGTATAAATTCAACGTAGTATTGAGCAATACAAATTAGACAAATTTTGTGACACTGAGAATATAATAGGCCAATCCACACGCAAACATCAAAATTTGTCAGATTATTATGATTTATAATATCGTGATCATTTGTTATAGGACCCCGTAGGTTCTGCTTTATTCATTTCCCTGGACGCAAGGAGAGAGAAGCTCAGATGCAAGGTGGGTAAATATCATTTCACCAGAGGCCGCCGCCGGATGCCTCTCCCATCTAAATCCTACTTGCTGTCAGGGACATGGCAGTATAAACGATGTTTTAGGGAAAAATGACTGCAGTGGTACACGGTCCTTGAATTGATGTTCATCTATTTCTATTTAAAATTGAAAATATCAGTGAGTTCCAATTTTGTCTTGCAGAGTTCTGTCAAGCATCTGAAAGTTCCCCGGTTCATCTCAACTGAAAGTTTTGACCATCACCTACAACCTTCTGAACTTCACAAGAACTCAATTTGAAGCTTGCAGGACTTGACAGTCTTGAACAGAAAAACTCATAGGCTAGGCCCTGAGTTTATGAATAACGCAGTCGTTACTCATTAGCACTTTGCGCTACGGCAAACCAAAATGTTCGACTCGAGGTTAAATATTTAATGCAAAGCAAACTGCAAAAGGAATAAAAAGGCTTTGCAACTGGTTAAGCAGGCAAACAAATTTTGAAAGTAGAAGAATAAAGATTTAGCATGGGTATCACAAGACCATAACACGATCATGAAAAAAAAAAAAACAATATGGCATTGAGACTTAACAGCTGTGATATGAATTCACCGTTGAATGAACTAGGAAAATGGTTCATAGATAACTCTTATGACAATTGCCTTGCAGGGGAATGTGAAAGATCAAGCAGGATGCCACAAATAGGTAATGTCATGAAACAATGGTAAGGGCATTTTCTAAAAGTTAACTTGACTAACTCAGCACTACACAATTAATGAATTAATAAATATATAAAAAGCAACCTATGATTTCACATTCATCCACTACCAGCAACCATTTCTTTTCAGAAATTGGAATACAGTATTCAACCTCTGCATTGCTTATACCCAAACCAGCAAACTACATATATATGCAGCAGTTTCATGGTAAACATGTTCCAGTTCACTGTACACATCTGTAACTATGGTAGACATTCAATTGTCATAGGAAACATTTGTATCATACAGAATATCATACTAAGAGAAACAACAGAAAAACACACCACATTGTCATATCACAAGGTAACATAAAGTTTTGCAGCAATGCAATTTTGATATAAGCCTTCACCAAATTAAGGAACACCGACATGGAAACATCACAAGATAAATGCATGGAAAATTAATCAACCTAGCTTCAATAGATGCACAATAAAAAAATTGTGGCAGAATAAATCTGGATTCAGGATGCCAAATTCTTGATAAACACTCCACAGGAATCTAGTAAGATATGAAGCAATAGTAGCTTAGATTGATCCAAATATCCATTACTCCCTCAACCAACCCAACACAATTTTTGCAGAACTGAAAGTAGTATCCGAAGAAAAAGGGCTCATGTTGCTAGACAAATCAGAATAAGCTGCAGATATCAGCTGATGTCACACAAACAGAAAGAAATCTAGGCAACAGTTGGCTTTTGCAAAGGAAGTTGTGCTGCTAATTAATTTCAACACGTACATCGATTTAACTAGCAGAAACCTTCCCAATCTCCATTGGCTTAGCTTGCATGTTGTTGGCTGGAGACTCAGAGAGTGCTGGAATGTTGAAGCACATAGGCACCACTGTTCAGTTCAGCATTAAAGGTCAGAAGATCAAATGGGTCAGTACATGAAAAATTAGATACTCTTTTAGGAGACCAAACGGGGATGCCCCATCAGAGGATGGACTCTTCAAGACTATCAGTTTACAGTCTTTACTGGCCCATATTGCAGAAGTCAGAGGCTTCAGCTTGGCATTGACAGCATCTGCTAAAGAGAAACATTTAGAGGACACCATGACCACCATCTTCTCCAGGACCTGCGCTCTCTCAGCTATGAACTTGAGGAACGCTAGTTCACTTCTGTTACCCCGAAACTCTTGGAAGACAAATTTCTTCACATGCCTCTGAACACAATCAATACAGGCAGCCTCCTTCCCTTTCCAGAACTTGGGATCAACCTTGCCACTGGGGTCCTCATTCATTGACTGCAATCAGATCAAATCAAAGCATACAGAGTTCAGATAGCTATTGTTCTGAGTCAATAGTCAACCAACTATAGAACCTATCAAAACAAGCTAGCAAGCTCGAGTTGGTGCTAGATGCCAAATAAACGAGATGGGGCTGGCAAGCCTTACAAAGACATGGAGCGTCTCCACGTTGGGAAAACACTTGAGAAAGCAAGGCATCATTTTCACTTCATTGCGGACTTCAAATCCCACCTCCAAAGCCAAGATCTTGACACTTGGGACCATGGCGCTTGGGTTCATTTTAGTACCCACCTGCTGCAATGCAACATGTGCAAATAAAACACACCAGATCAGAAATTTAGATTAGAACAAATATTGGCACACTCTACTGACACACACACACAATACAAGCAAAAGCTGAAACTACGACCTTGAGGGTGCTGTTGCCAATCTCCAGTTCAAATCCTGGCTGGCAATGTCCCAACACGCACAGGTTGGGTGCATGGCCAATCTTGATCCTTGAGCATCTCTCGCCTGGTATACTAGGACCTAGGTGATACCATCCACATGTGCAGCCTCTCCAGACGAGGAGCGTCCACCACAGTGATGTCCACTTGGGCAGACATGCTCACCTGCACGCACCGCAGACTGCGGCTGATCAGCCTGAGTCGAGCCGCCCCTGTCAGGTTTGTGCTGATGGTGAGGACGTCCAAGACAGGGCTCCGGTCGATGAGGAAGTGGAGGTCACGGTCCTGGATGACGACCGTGCTGAGGATGAGCTCCTGGAGGTTGGGGAAGCGCGTGGCGCGCGGGAGCCCGGCGGTGCTGGGGATCCTGCACAAGCCCAGGTGCAGGCGGGTGACGGTGGTGCAGCCGAAGAGCGCGCGTGGGAGAGGGTGGTCGAGCGGCCACGGGCGGTTGATAAAGACAAGCTCTTGTACGCCCTTGGCACCGAGGAGCTCCAGCCAGCGCTCGATCTCGGCCTGGTGCGACGCCATGTGGCAGCGGGAGAGGTGGACGCAGCGGAAGGGGCCCGGGTGCGCGTCCAGGACGCTGGACGCCGTGACGGCGACGGCCCTCGACAGGGGGTCCTCGCCCGCGGGCATGATGTGGTCGGCCGAGATCCAGCGCGGGAGGATGTGCGCGTCGACGACGGCGAGCGGCACGGAGCGCCAGAGGCCGCGCCAGCGCGTGGCGAGCGCGGCGGTGCGCGCGGCGTCCTTGGCGGGGAGGCGCGACACGACGTTCCTGAGCAGCACGTCGGGGAGGAGGCTGATGCGGTCGACGCCGTCGGCCGGGGCCCGCGCGGCGACGGCGGAGGCGAGCGGCGCGGCGGGAGACACGGGTGGGTTGGGGATGGCGCCGTATGTGTACGTGAGAAACATGGCCGCGCCCATCATCACCGGGTCGGAAACGCCGACGCCCACGCCGTCGCGCTGGAGGCTGCTCCGCATGTTGCTCACGCTGACGCCCCTGCTCGAGAGGAACTGCTGCTCCTCCATGGTCGCCGGGGATTGGGGGCTGCGGCGGCGCTGGAGCGGGTGGAGTGGAGGAACGCGTGGATTGGATAGAAGCGGCAGTGAAGTGTATCTACACTATAGGGTTATGCTTTTCTGGGCCAAATGTCCAAACAAACCGCTATCAGGCCCATCACCCACAAGGAACTGAGTTCAGAATTATTCCGGTGAAGTGTATCGCAGTTCCTTCTTGTTTTTATTTAAACGTCATCAGTTCTGAGCTCGGAATAATTCTGTCCAGAGCTCTAATCAAGGAATTTTTCTAATTTGGGCGAATTCTTTCGGCTGCAACAATATTCAAGTGGAAGCTGATGCTAAATATGTGCAAGGGTGATGGGCCAAGCACAAATATGGAATGAAGCAACAACGATGTTCTTCATGGAGTGCTTTGAGTTGAAATAGAAGATTAGAAGTGTGGAGTTCAGCCATGGTGCAAGAGAAGCAAATGAAACAGGACATGTATATAGTAATATTTTAGTTTTTCATAAACCTTATTGTACTTGGGTCGATGAACACCCATATTTTATCGTTAGCAAGATCGTGGACGATGTAAATGGTTTTGATAATCGATAAGGTCTCCATGATGGCCTTTCCTCGGAAGAAGTACGAAGTAGTTGAAAGGTTCAATCAGTGTATCATTTTGTTCTGCATAAATTATTTCATCCTCGTATCACAATCAGAGGCCATCCTGCAGTACAGCGTCACCTGACTACTGCATTATGGGAAAATAAGTGCGGTTTCAGAATTAATCATCACAAACTCCAAACTTTTATCGTCAATGGCTGATCTTGTCTGTCTATCCCATGCATTAGCAAACATAAGAATCGTTCTTTCAGAGCAAAACTAATGAACAAATTTTGTATGAATGTCTCCCGCTAGCAGCCATCGCGGACCTGATTGTTTCCTTCAAGCTCTTCTTCAGAAATAATGCTCGCCATTTCAGATCTGCATCGTTTTTCCTTCTCATGTTCCATCACAAAGGAATATCCTCCAGGTCCAAATACAGGCCATTCCTGTGTATCTTATCTTGTTGAATTCCTACAGTACTTTCTTCTCCCTCGGGATTCAGGAAGTCGATGCACTTATTAAGCTCACCCTTTCCCTTTCAGTAGTTCTGAAAAAGGATACACCAACTGGAAGGAAACAACTGACAGTAACCTTATATTCACAAAGCCAACTCCTCTATATATATGGCAGCATTATTCTCTTATACATACATGACATATAAATAGAAAACTTAGTGTCGACGAATGCATTCATAGCATTACATAGCAGTATTTACTAAGGCAAACGATAAAAGTCCAAGCAGCTGCACGCCAGCGTGCACTAAGCTCAGGGCATATGATTTTTACCAAGAGCAGACACCAACAAATGGAATACATGCACACACATCTCTCCTTCCGGTCCCCCATCTACCGATCATTCATCAGAAACCAAAAGGCGGCAAGGGTAAGATGTTGTTGAGCCCAGACGATGACCGGATCCTCCTCTTCCTCAGCCTCTCGGCGATTATGAAAGCGAGCTCCAGAGACTGGGACGCGTTCAGCCTGGGGTCACAGTGGGTGTGGTAGCGGTCGCTCAGGTCATCGAAGGTTACGGTGCGTGACCCACCAATGCATTCAGTCACGTTTTGCCCAGTCATCTCAAGGTGGACACCTCCAGGGTGGCTTCCCTCTTGCTCGTGCACATCAAAGAAGGCCCGTACCTCAGCCTGTGACAGATAAAAAGATCATTGTTAGTCCATCACAGTAGGTGCTAAAGTCATGAACATTAAAGAAGCATAACTAAGTTATGCTGTCCAAGGATCCCCACCCACCGTCTCTTGTGTGAAATAAGAAGAATAGAGCAGGCAGCGTTTTGAACTAGTCTTTATTATGTGGGCATAACCATCATTGAGCAGGGACCTCAATCAATGATCTTTCAAAAGCCTTTTCTTTTTCCATTTCATCATAGGCAGGTACCTCAATCAATCAAGTATACTTGGTCTAATATTACCTAGGATTCATACAATTTGGTGCTTAAATATTAGTCATCTTTCCAAGAAAGGGGATTATTGTTTGATCTTTTAAAAAAATATTCAAATTTACTATTTTTGAAGATTTTCCATTAATAAAGTAGCTGACAAAGAAATGATATCAACCAGTTTTAGTGACGTATAAGTAGTTTCTATGTGACGTACAATGGAGATACATCAGGTTACCTAAACGATTTCTATATGGTAATACCTATTTCAAAAAAAGGTTACCTATATGATTTCTATATGATAAAAATATTTGCTGCTACCATCCTCTGCCCTTGGAATTAAGCCACTAGCAAAAGCATCTTGCTTCATTCATGAACCATAGTCACTATCCCAGCGGTTGTAGGAAAAACTCAAATCAATCACTTTCCTAGAAAGATGCTTAACACACTATAAGTTTTAAAAATTACAAGACTGCCCAACCTCCATATCCCAACCAATAAGTTTTCACATCAGCAACTACTGATTTCATTAGACCCACTAGCATCAACGACAGTATCATCATGCACTATGTTGTGATCACCTAGGATAGTGACCAAAAGAAGGTTTTCTATTATAGCGTACTAGTCTATGAGCCACCATCATTATAAAACCTAAGATGGGCATCTGTATCAGTACTACATGACATAACATTCCATAACTATGTATTTCCGGGTCTAGATTCAGCTCAGGTTATACAAACTTGTTGTGCTGTGTACTACTGACAAGTAACAAGTAAAAACAAAACAAAGTAGCTAACTAGTTAAACGACCAGTTGCAACAACAGTTTGATCCCACTATGATTCACATGGATTGGAATATCTGAACTTCTGAAGCAAGTGGAACAGCACAGTACCAGTTTCAACTTTGATAATTCATTCTCTAGTTAGCCCATTGGATCCCTGAAAGTTACCCTCCCTATTACTGTTATTCATATATAATTACCCATATTAGGTTCATTATTTTTTTTATTCTTTATATTCTAATGGTGTAGCATACCATATGAAAACTAAATGAAGACACACATATGCTCGAGGAATACAGAAAATTGACCATGTTTTCACATTGGTGAAACTGAAAGCCATACAAAAACACAGTTGATAGAAAAAGGGAACATACCAGAATGTTGTCAAATGGACGAGTCTTTAGACCACAAGGAGCCTTGATGGTGTTCCCGTGCATCGGATCAGTGATCCAGGTGACAATTTGTCCAGCCTGGCGGACCGCACGGATAAGGTGAGGTAACTTGACCCTCATGTTCTCTGCCCCCATCCTTGTAATAACGGTGATCCTCCCAGGCTTGTTTGTTGGATTCAGTATATCAATCAGCTTCACCAAGTCGCTGGGGTTCATTTTGTCACTTACCTGCAACCATATATAATTGCTATGTGAGTGAGAACATGTAGTTACTGTATTACTGAGAAGTCGGTTTCAAGGAACTCACCTTGATGCCAAGTGGGTTGGCAATACCCCTGAGGAACTCAACATGGGCACCATCAAGCTGGCGAGTGCGTTCACCAACCCAGAGCATGTGGGCAGAGCAATCGTAGAAAAGACCAGAGGTGGAGTCCTCACGGGTTAAAGCTTGCTCGTAAGGTAGGAGGAGGCACTCATGTGAGGTCCAGAACTCGGTAGTCGTCGTCAGAGGGTGGTCCGGTGTTAGGCCAGCTGCAGACATGAAGCCAAGGGCTTCATCAACCCGATGTGCCAATTCACGGTACCTACAGCATCCGCTCACTTGGTCAGGTCAATAGACAACATCACAACCAACGAAATGGACGAAAATTTAACAATTTTATGATGATGAACCGCTTTTTATGATGATGAACCACCAAAATAATTCGATATTAAACATATTAATATTTGAATAGCTGTTATTGAAGCAGCACTGGATTGTTACCAGCCACTACCATATTCCATATAGCAGACTAAAATATGTAGAGGTCGTAGTCCATTGGTGAGGTATAAAATCTGTGATGTCAAATCGATAGTTCAAACTAAATATTGTGTGCTCCATGAATTTAACATTTAACCTCAGAAAAAAGGAGAAAACATTGAAAAAAAAAGTTAATGAAAAAGGAGTGTGGGACAAGGATAGAGGGTGTGGACAAAGACAGTCCTGTCAAAAAGGTCACACAGTACAATTTGGATCTGACTAAGACATTTACTTACCTAAATGAGTCTAGTAGTAACTTCAAGATTCATTTGCTACAGATATAACTGAATGAATGGTTGCGACAAAAACTGTAATTTGGTGATAGTTACTGTTCACGAGAACATCCACGCGTTTGTTCAATAATACTACCTTTTCTATCCTTTTCAAATCAAAATTTTACTCAACATCGATAGGAAGATATAAGCGGCCGGGGATGCGATTCATGAAACAGGCAATTTGTTGAACTCTGACAGCGACCATACGCCACGTTTTTTACAGCAGAAATTAAAGCACTAATTCATGGCTTTGTCGTGGTTAGGTGAAAAAAAGAGAGAATCCTAGAATAAATCAAGTCAGTGCCAATTCACATACCTGTCTCCCTGCTCGCTGTGTTCGGTGAAATCGAGGTTCCACTGCGTGACGCGCTGCATGGCGGCGTAGCCTCCGGTGGCGAAGGCGCGGAGCAGGTTCAGAGTGGCGGCGGACTGGGCGTACGCGCGGATCATCCTCTGTGGGTCAGGGACGCGGCTCTTCTCGTCGAACGCCTCGCCGTTGATGTTGTCGCCGCGGTAGCTGGGCAGCTTGACGCCGTCCCTGACCTCGAACGGATCCGACCTCGGCTTCGCGAACTGTCCGGCCATCCTCCCAACCTGCGGCAGCACAGCACCGTACCAACAAAATCAGATCAGATCAGGTTGAATTGAATTGATGGAGGGAGCAGAAATTTCGTTTGCGTGTCGTCGAATCGTCGTGGCGTAGATGGATGGGTGGCTAGGTGGTACCTTGACGACGGGCATTTGGGCGCCGAACATGAGGACGGCGGACATCTGGAGGAGGACACGGAAGGTGTCGCGGATGTTGTTGCTGTTGAACTCCTTGAAGCTCTCGGCGCAGTCACCACCCTGGAGGAGGAAGGCGCGGCCCATGGCGGCGTCGGCGAGGCGCTCCTCCAGGTGCCGCGCCTCCCCGGCGAAGACGATGGGCGGGAACGCCTCGATCGTCTTGAGCACGGACTCCAGCTCCGCCGCGTTCGGGTACTCGGGAAGCTGCAGCGCCTTCTTCGTCCTCCAGCTGTCCACCGCCCACTTGGTGGTGGGCGCCGCCTTCGTGGCACGGGCCGGGCCGGCGTCGTTCTCGATCGTCGTCGGCGACGACGAGGTCTTGGCGGCGGCTGGGACGACGTTTTTGGACGATGGCTGATCCGCGGCGTGCACGGCGCGGACGACGGCGCAGCGGCGCCGACGAACCGGGAGCAGCGACGGCCCGTGGCGGGGTTGTGATGCGGCGGACCCGGACCCGCCGGAGATGGCGGCTGCCGCGGCGGCGGCGGCGGCGGCGTTGGTGGCGAGCGCCATTGTGGAGAGCGGAATGGAATGAAGCGCCGGCGAGGACGGTTTAATCTGACGTTAGGGTTAATTACCTTGGTAAGTGGAGGAGGCGCGGTGCGTTCGTATGGTGGTGTCTCCTGGGTCGGAGCGCAGCGGGGGTCCGGGGCTACTTATACGCGCGGCCGGAGCCGGAGGGCCGGAGGTTGGTGAGAGCGAGACGTGCCAGAACACACACAATTCGAGAGGCCGGAGCCTTGGCGGGCGCGGTAGTTGGAGGATGAGTGGATGACCGGTGGGGCCACGTCGTGAGTAGGTAGGTGGTGTGGTTCGGCTTGGTTTCGAGCTGATTTAATTTGCTTGGTTTGGTTGATTGCTAGCTGGCCGGGCTGGGCTGGTAATTCCATCGGGGATTAGTGTGGTGGGGGGAGGGGATTTTTTGTTTTGCAATGGATTAGTGTGTGATTAGGGATGATGGTGGGTGATTTAGTGTGTGATTAGGGATGATGGTGGGTGATGATGGAAAATTGGAGTATGAGGGTGATGTTAACGTGGCAACAGACGGCACGTGCACGCTTGTGGTTTGTTCTAGGTGCAATGCGTGCATCATCTATCATTGTGTCGGGCGTCTAGCGCATGAAGACGACTCCTTCGATATTTGTATACAACAAAGCTTAAAAAAAAATTCCTGTATTTTAGTTTTTGAAATTTGAGAACAATTAGGTAGTACACCTTTTATTTAATTATATTTTTTCAGATATTATTAGACGCATGGTTTTCATCAGAAGCACTGGCGGAGTCACGTTCAGGCCAAACTGGGCCCTGCCCCCCCCTTTGATTTGCATAAAACAATGAAGATTTAAGGTGGCTATTGATGTTGAGTGCGACAAGAGCTGTTAATCACCATAGAAATCAATCTCTATGTTCATTTCAGCCCTCCCTTGGCCATTGTTCTGGCTCCGCCACTGATCGGAAGTATAGTCTTCCACATGGCTTGACTATATGGTATAGAGTACCTCTTCCACATGGTTTAATCGTGGGCATTGACGCACACTACAACAACACTAAACAAATCTATCTGCTTGTTTGTTGTGTCGTGTCCCGTGCATGTATCTGGAGTAGTGTTTGCTTCGAGTTTGATTGCTGTTAGGTGCGAGCTAGTCTCCTTCGTCTTCTTTTGACTGGCTCTCCATTAGCGGGGTAGCTAGCTGCGGCAGTTGGTGAGCAACAAGAGCCCATCATCCTTAAAAAACTTTTTTTACACTAAAAGTTGAACAACTAATCCACAATCAGCCATGTCTAATCACTACCACACTACTCTATTGACCGAGAAGCCTGCCCACCTGCGCTGCAGTCGAGCCGAACGACAGACGAGCCGTGTGTTGGGCTCCGTCGCTCGGCCCGTGCAACAAGCCGAGCCTGCAGGTGCTGGAGACATGCGAGGACAATTGACGACGACGGCATCAACTGGTGTAAACCACCCACCACCATTGGAGCACACCTACCTCGCTCACGAGCGTGCCAACTTGGACCACCGGGCCCCACCCAACTGTTGTCGCACGAGACGAGAGGCCGTGACCGTTGCGCAGCGCAGCCGCAGGTTCACTGCAGGTGGGGCCGGCGTGTCGGGACAGTGGGAATGGGCATGGCGGCCACCCGAGCCTGCAGGGGCCCAGTGAGATCGGATCCATCGGGATCAATTGTCACGGCACGCGTCCACAACGCACGCGCTTCCCGCAGCAGAGATGATGACACAATCGGGACGTATTTGGGCTGCTGGAAGTCAACACGATGATCGTATTTTTCTAAATTTATTTTATGGTTTACGGTGCTATGTTTCCGGTGACCAAGCAAGCTTTCATATACTCTTTTTTTAGCATAAGCTTTCATCCCAATTTGTTATGTGACCAATCAAGCTTTCATATGCTCTCTATTAGTATTTGATTAACCAAGAAATTGATCACACATCTTCGTCATGTCAATACTGATAAAAAAAAAACTTAATTCATTAATGAATCTCATCTCATTTGTGCAAGCTAGCAATCAGTGAGACCAAACCATTGTGCATTTCCATTTGACAAATTTTCTCGCTTTTCTTCATTGATGTATGACACGAGTTTGATGTTGTCATTTTGTAATGAAACCTGTCTAAAACTCACCAAACTCATTAGTGCTTCTAACTGTTTTTGTCATCCAACCACACCAAAAACCACTAGTGGGTGCTTTAGATGCACTTTCATAGGGATCGATACAGATAGATTCCAGTGGTTTTTTTTTTTTTTTTTTTTTTTTTTGCGGCCCGTATTTCATTAAGTAGAAGAAAGTTCAAACAACAGAAAAGCGGTAACCAAACCATTACCGATGCAAACCTAACCACTACTGGATACATCATGGGATTACACAATGACCAATTTGCGACAAACCAACCCACCGTCAACTAAGCTAGGTCTCCTCGTCGACGATCCCTCAAGATTGAGGTCCATAGCGGAGAGGTCGAAAGCACCATCAAGTAACTCGAACGGGCGCTTAGCGGCGGCATGCCGCGCGAAGATGGACGACCTCTCTCAACGGCGGCCGGAGCCTCACCGCGCGCCCACTTCAAGCCCAACTTTCGGAGTAAGAGGTTCTGGGCTTGCACGGTCGATTAGCCGCCCCTCGGACGGGTCGCGATATAGCCTCGAGGTCCTCGCCACGGCCCGGCGCCCGCCGCGGTGATTTTGAGGGAGTGGGCGCGGGCGTGGCCCTTCGCCAGGCGACGAGGGGGTTTGGGGTGGGCGACGACGCCGAAGCTTGCGATCACTTGCTCCGGTGCCTCTTGCTAAAGCAAAGAAGGCAGCGTGGAGGGCCGCACTATCGGCGATGTGACCTTCGGCCACGGTTGAAGCGAGCCCGGCGAGCAAGCGGCAGCGCCGCCACGACGGGGCGGTGCGCGTGGTGGCGGTGACGCCTACGCCGCGACGAGTGTGAAGCCATCCGCGTCAACCGGCGGCGGAGGCGGCTCATCTTTGGCGGCGGCGACATTTGCCGGCCCGGCAGCGAGCTCGGCGGCCGCCGCTGAGGCGGTGGTGGGGGACACGCGAGACCGGGTGCGGACCAAGCAAGGGTGCGGGCACCCGAGCGGCTCTAGCTACCATGGGGTGGTCGCCCGGCGGTGTTGGGCGGCGGCGGTCTGGTACGACGGCACCCACTCCCGGCCTCCTCCGACGATGGGGCGGCGGCGACGACGACGACGGCGCGGTTCGCGGACAGCAACATCCATCACGGGGTGGTCGCCCGGCGGTCTTTGGGTGAGCGGCGGCCGGTGATGCGGCACCCACTCTCCGGCCTCCTCGACGATGGGGCCGTCGGCGACGACGACGGCCGGCGCTGTTGCGGCGAGCCACGACGCATCCCCTCCGGGCGATAGCGGGGCGGCGCCGGGGAGCGGTCCGAACCGAGCCCCTGGGCCACTCGGCGGGTAGTGGATGGCAAGACGCTGCGCACGACGGTGGGGGCCTCCGCTCGACCACCGTCCTCATCTTCCGCCAGCACTCCGAAGTTGTCCACCCACCGCATTTCCTTGGATCTTCCAGCGAAGGGGTAATATGGTGCCGCAACCGGGGAAAGAGCCCTGCCGCCGCCGCTGGAGACCACCTCCAGCGCGGGCATGGACGGGGAGGACGCGTCTGGCCGCAGGCCGCAGCTCGGCCGAGGCAGTCGACGCAGCCGTGGAAGCGACGTCCGGCGTCGATGCGGCGTGGCGCTGGTGGCCGTGTCCTCCGCGCACAGCCCTGGCCCGACCGCGGCACCCGTAGGCGGCGATTTGGGCGCCTCGACGACGACCCGGCACACATCTCTCAGGCGGCCGCCGACGCAACGGCGGCGCCCATGAAACCATCCTCAGGACCTCATCCCCGGGGAGCAGCGTCGACGTCGTTGCCATGGCACACGCAACAGCGGAGGAGGCCTCGACGGCGAGCATTGCGTGGCCGGGGCTGCTGGCGGCAAAGGGAGTGCCGCGGTCACCGCAGCCAAGGTCCACGGACAGCCTGTCGGCTGCGCAGGAGCCCGCTATGGCGAACATCGGCGGCGACGGGGGCACTGAGCAGCAGCGAAAACCGTACCGACGGCCCACAGCGCCCGGCGAGGCCCTCAGCTCATGGCGTGCCGACGGCAATAGGGACGGGGGCCGTCTCCATGGCCGGCGTCCGCCCGACCTGGCGCCGCGTAGAGAGGAGGGCGAGAACGACGCCGCCAGCTGCGTCACGCCCCCGCCATCGCCAGTGGAAGCCAAGGATGCGGCTCGGGCCTAGCCGGCGGCGGGGCGGAGCCGCCGCCATGGCCAGTGTCCGCCGGAATGGCGGGCGCCGCAACCGGTGGCGCGGGGACGACGATGGACCCATCATGGTGTAGATCGGGGCTAGGGAACTCGGATCCGTAGGTGGGAGGTGCTGATTTGCGTGGAGCTGGTAGATCGGCGGCGGCGGGGATGGGGTCGCCCGCAGGGTCGGGGGTTCGCCCGCGGGGTTGCTCATCCGACCGTTTTCGTAGTCGTAATATTGCAGGTATGTATGCAGATTCCAGTGGTTATGTTGTAATGCAATATGAGTTTCTAGGTTTACTTGCCTGTCTATGGAAACGGAATTATTAGGAAAAAAAAGAATCCCATAGCCCAGTGAGCACGCCGTCAACATGCCGACTCGCCTCTGGACACTATCGCTAGAAGTCGACGTTAAGTAGATTGTCGTATACATATTCCTCAAGCGATATACATATTCCTCAAGTCATTATATCTCCGTACAAGCCATATACATATATCTAATCTGGTCCATAGGATGTTGATCAGCGTCTACTACTGCTACTACTTGGATATAATGACTTGCGTGTCCCGGCAAGGATGAGTGGAGATCGAAACGATGTTTGCTTCAAATCGCTTTACTTTAGTTTCAGCCCCCCCAAATCACACGCCGTGCGACTGCGACACCTTGATTAATTTCCAAACTTTACCTGCCCAAACCCAAACCATGCATGGAGACTAGAAATTGCACGAAACTCACCTACCAGGATACCACGCACCGAGAAGCACAACAGAAGAATCAAGTGCCACACTATGACACTCACTATCACCAAACCCCTTCTTGGTTGATCTGCACACAGGAAGACATATCCACGATGTGTGTCCGATGCTGGCGTTCAGCCGTTCACATGCCTCAAATGAATCGACAGATGTTGTCTCGCGGAACTTTAAGTTTCGATCGTAGTACTTGTTATATATATATATAGCTGTTTATTAATTAGCTATAGGTAAAGTTTACTTTCGGTTAACACCACACACAATCTTTGCTAGACTTGAAATGGAAAAATAGTTTAAACTCTCCGTGCAACAGTGCAAACACTAATCTGGACTGCGGGATGTTGATCCAAGCAAGTACACATGAAGGAGTGGACGAGAGGGATTTGTAAAAGTATGATTAGAAGCCAGACAATTAATTGTAAAATTACCTTACGACCCCTTGGATCAAAAACAGCTTGTATGGTTGTGTATGTATAGCAAAAACTATCTAAAAATAAAATGGTCTATAATCTTAGACTAATTTTGTGTCAAATTAGGTGCTAAATTAACCTTGCAAGCGTCAAAGACTCCCAGCACAAAGCTCCTCACTGTGCGGGGCCCACCGCCGTTCGAAAATCTTCGAGCAGCTAGCTAGATTGCATTGTATGGCGTGAAGGGGGGAGCGATAAGTTATTTATAAGATCAAATACCACACTTTCACAAATTATAATAACAATAACAATGACAACAACATCAATAATATAAGAATTGATAAGAAATGAGCAGCTCAATTAAAAAATCATTTCCAATTCCATCCTTACGAGCTACCTACTACGACGTACGCACATACTACTCCGTATTATTTTGTGTCTAGTCAGGAAAAAAAAAGCAGATCAAAGAAGCTAGTTCTTGTCAAAGCGAAGACCGTGAAGCGAAGTACACCTAAACACGTGCTCCTGTGCGTTGAATTGAACAGATACATGTTTTCAACATTTTAAAAAAGGAAACGGGGCTATCATGGAAAAGTGTTTTCGTTGTTTTTAACAGCCTGCACATGGGAACGACAGTATACCTGTGTGAGCACACGGTACAGCTAACCTTTCGATCGGCCGAGGAGCTGTGTTTGGTTTCTGCACTGGTCTCGTGGCATCTATGGAAGGAACAGAGCGCTCGTTGTTTCCGAAACGCAATGGCCACAACCGTCGAGACTCTGCAGGTTATCAAGTTGGAGGGCGAACGTTGGAAGCTTGGAGCAAAGGGCCTGAACGCCTTAGCGCACGCCTAGAGCTTGCGCTACCATGACCCTCTGAAGAATGTTCAAAGTTCGTTTATGTAATCCTTTTTTTTTTCTTGATTTTTGTATCGCCGCTTGCAGCTCTCTTTGTACATATAATTGCCTCTTCTAATACAAAAATATGAACACTTTGCGTATTCGCGAAAAAACAGCTCGTCATGATCAACTTTGATCTCGACTCTTGTCAACGTCGTCTCCATCACTCAATGCACCCCTTACTCTTCCACACGTCCGATGCAAGCCACCCATGCTCTGTCACGACGTCTTGGTCCTTTGTCTAACACTAGGTAAGTGCCGCCGTGCGCAGCAACGGAACACATAATACTACGATAACATATATGTAAAAGCATAAAAAATGTCATTTAGTAACATTTTTAAGTAAAAAAACTAAATATTAATACGATATAAACATTTTAGAAGTACTACAATCAACATGTTGCAATAATATAAATTGTGTACATCCAATCAATAACATGTGAATAAGACATAACTCCTTGTCTTCCGTTTCTGCCAGCTTCCTCTATTGCCTGAAATTTAGATGGATAGAACCAATCTCAGTACAAAATAGAACCAATCCTCTATTACCTAAAAAACGCAGGGCAGGTTAATAGCCTCTATTCTATTACTCTTTACTGATGATCCTAATTCTACCTGGATCGATACAAATTTTATTTCCTGAGGCTAATATCATGTGCCTGTTATGCCTGGACTCAATACCTGAATACTGATAATCTGAAACAGTAGTGTTTGTGCATATTTAGTACAAAAGAGATTTCATTTCAAGAGCACATGAACACACAATTAAAAAAATTATGTAAAAAGAGCGGGTGACTGTCTCATGAGGCAGTACTACCACCGCCAAAAAGTGAAGGAAATTTGTGGGCGAGCGACAGGCTGAGGTATAGAGTGCGGATGGTGCTAGGCATCCTGAGCAGTTGGCCCCCAACGATTCCACCACCCAGTAGGTCCTCTGCTACTCACGTATATGAATCAGGCACATCAACATGAACGATCTTGCAAAGAAGAGAGCCTACGTCCAGGAGCGGAAAAAGGCGGCCACAAAAATCGGGTGAAACTCGCCCAAAACTCGATAAGTGGCTCCCAAATTTTGAACAGAGGATAACAATGGAGTTGGTAAGCTATCTGGAAAGAATCATGGGCCACTTTGAACTCAAACTAAAGGAATCCAAATCACGTGTAAGAACTCAAAAAATCCCCAAAACAAAATTGAATCGTTTTTTGTGGTGCTTAAGTGAAGATTTGGCTCTTCAGGGCCGGAGGAGGACGCGGATCGTGTAGTCCTTGTTACCGGAGAATGAAGCTCATGAAAAGAGGGGGAGGAGATGGATGTTGTCTTACCTATTGGGCGCTTGTAGCCGCCGAGCGGTTCGGCAGCGAGGGGGCAGTGGTCGCAATGGTGGTGAAGAAGCTCCCCGCCGCTCGACATGCCACGCCCGCCGTCACCAATCGCACCTCGAGGATGAACCGGAGGCCGCATGGATGCCGCCGCAGCCCAAATCCCGGCGGTGGTAGTGGGCGGTCTCCCGCGCAACGAGCGGGTGTGCGCCGTGAGCGTGCTATGGGCGGCGGCGGGCTCCTCCTCCTCGCGGCGCAGCCGCTTCATGGAGGTCGTTTCGGGCCGGGCGCGCCGAGCCGCGTCGGTCGTCGCGGTACGTGAAGATCTCTAGTTTGGTTTTGGCTAATTAGTGACACCTAAGGACTAATCTCTCGATGCTAAGTGTTTGATTAGATTGGAGATTGGTCGTGCCGGAGTTGATGCTTTGAGATCATGGAGGATGGATCGAGGTGATCCAAAAGTTGATCAAGCATGCAACTCGGTAGAGTTTGGAGATCAAAGGTCCCAAGGCAAAGGTATAACCATAGGGCTTTTGGTTTCACACCCAAGACACTATAGAGAGTGTGGGTGATTATAGGATCGATAAGCCGTACTATAAAGAGGGGAAAACTTTCGTACATATCGATCCTCACGTGCCTTTAGGTTCAAGTCTCATGTGCATGCATTCTAACCTAAAGTGCTAACTCCATCCTTGTCGAAATGGTTTCGAAAATGCTAACACATGGTGTCGAGGTATTCTTCGACGTGTCGGCAACAAGAAACAAGTGGCCGGAAGTCAGCTTGGAGCAAAGGCGAAGGAACGACGACGAACGACGGATTTTCGCAGCTCACGGCGTGGCCGGACGCACCGACCCGAAGCGCGGCCGGACGCGACGCAAGTTGGCCGGACGCTCCGGTGGGTGCGTCTGGCAGAGCATGTTCCGGTCGGGCGTCGACGGGTGACCGGACGCGCGCGGCCGGAAGCATCCGGTGCTGGCCGGACGATCGATCGGATGCGCGGACGGACGGCCGGGGCGAGGGGGTCAGCGGGTCGGCTCGGCTTGTCGGTTGTGTGACGGACCGGACCGGCCGACTCACCGGTGAGTCCGGTCGGTGCGTCGGCCAAAGCCGCAGAAAGTGTGGATTTCACCCTTTCCACCACATTTCGTGGTGTGGCCTATATATATACCCATTTGGCTGCCCCTTGCTCTCTCTCTTGGACATTTGAATCACTCCTAACATCTTTGAGCAAGCAAGCAAGCCTCCCTCCTCTCTCATTCTTGATTTGAGCTTCATTCTTGAGAGAAGAGTTGATCCTAGTGTATTGCATCGAGTTCTTGCATCTAGAGGCACTTGGGGATCGTTAGAGACGGTGGATTTCCGTTTCTCTTGGAGGCACCGCTCCTAGCCGGCTTGGTGAAGTGGTGGAGTTGTTGGCAAGAAGAGGTGATTGTTTCTTGGCCACCTCCGGTTGATTTGTGAGAGGATTACGCACTCCTCGTCGGGAAGACAAAGTGCAAGGAATACATTGCTCGTGCTTTGGGTACCACACTTGTTGAGTGGTGTGTTGAGGCTAGCAAGGGCACCGCCTAGCTCAAACACCATCCTTGTGTTGGTCGGCACAACCGGAGAGTAGTTGTCGGTGTACAAGCGAACTCCGGGTGAACAAATCGACTTGTTCATTGTCTTGGTGATTGGTTCTCCATCTCTTTGTGTTGATTGGTTCATCCTCTTCCCGGTGATTGGTTCATAGCCTCTACAAGTCGGTATAACAAGTCTCTCACTCTTGCATTACTTTGCTAGATTACTTTGAGTAGAGAGCTAGCACTTGCTTGTGTAGGTTGTTCTTGCTAGCATAAGGACCTTACTAGGATTGTTCACTAGTTAGAGTAGTGATATAGCTCTTGTGTGACATAGAGATCATAGAATATATTTAGAATTGTCACTAGAGGCTTGCAAGACAATAGAGCTAGCATTAAAACCGCTTTACGCCGTGTTTTATACTAATCGATTTGTTTAGTTGAGCTTGTAGAAAATTTTTATAGGCTATTCACCCCCTCTAGCCATCTAGGACCTTACAACAGCCGGGGCGGCGTGGGCGCGTGGCGTCGGTGGGGGCAGCTGTGCCACGCCCGGTCGTGGCCGTGGAGGTGTGGCGGCGGCGTGGAGAGGCAAGCGGGGGGCGTCGGCGTGGGGGCGTGTGGGGTTTTCACGGGAGCAGGTGGGTGGGGACGGGGTATTGGGGTTCAGCGAAGATTTGATTCACGGAGCCGAGGGGCGGGTTCACGGGCGTCGGGTGAAGGGGAGTGGAGCGGTGTTGAGTAGTGCTTGGGTGAAGCGATTTGTCTCAGAATAACAGGGCGAATAGGGGCTTTTAGGGAATAGAGATCCAACCCTTCTCGTACTTTCGATTCATCGTATACAGACTAGTCGATCATTTGACCTTCTCCATTGTCCGACGACCACAATCAAGTGGCGGAGCGGGGGGCTAGGGGGGCCATGCCCCCCTAACCCCTCCCCCCAAACATTTCCAAGCAAATTTTTTTTACTAGTATAAGTCTATGATTTTAATTTATATTAAGATGGAGAATATAACAAAATTCTTGTCACATATACCTTTTAATATCTTCTAGACAATTAAATCATACAAAACACTATTAGATAATATTACGAAGCACATTAGAAAGACTAAAACATAGATAAAATTACGAGTACTTGTGTCAAGTCGATGAATTAATAATAGTCACCATGAAAAATCTAACTTAACTCGTTGTGCTCATTTTTTTACAAGGGTCCATTTTAGATCCCGAAAATTGGCACCGCATCGAACCGGGTAGCATTTTTCGTTTGTTTATGGTAAATATTATTCTACCATGGGTTATAACTAGGCTTAAAAAATTTGCCTCGCAATGTACATCTAAACTACGCAATTAGTTATTTTGTTTACTTATATTTCATACTTCATGCACGTGTCTTTTGATACATTAAATGATTCGATGTGACGGAAATTTTAGAATTTCAAGTCAAATTCGGGTGATTTAAACACAACTCAAGTTGGATTTGCTCGCCCCCTTATGAATAATTACTGGCTCAAGAACTGACCACAATGGAGCACCCAACATTGTACATCCATGCGACAAGAGACATGTTGCCAGATTCTACACAACACAAGACCTCTGGTTAGCCAATAGTATAAAAATCAAACACTCAAAAAATGTGAACTCAGTCAAAAAAGTCCCAAACCTCAACCATTCGGTTCACCATTCAGCGTACATGAACGAGACTCCGACACTTCTCAACTTTGTCCCTCATATTTCAAATCCGATGAACCTGGACCAAGGAACATTACTCTATTTTTTTTTTTCCCTCCCCCAAAATACACGGTCAAACAAAAGGAGAGCCCGGCCTTGGACGTTTACATTGTTGGGCTACATATGGAGCCCAATAAAAGGAGAGTTTTGAAAAACACAAAAATCTTTTTAAGAGCTCATTCGTTTAGCTTGGATCTCCTGTCAAGTCCAACGGGAGGAGAGTTTTCTCTTCTCGAGAGCTTGTTCGATTAGCTTCAGTCCGCAGGGATTAAAGGAGAAATTTCATGTTTGTTCAAAATTATGTTGGCTATCTCTTAGATCAAATAACTTCAGATTCGAACGAACACAACTAAAGGGGTGGTGGCGCAGTTGGCTAGCGCGTAGGTCTCATAGCTAAGTGAGTGATCCTGAGGTCGAGAGTTCGAGCCTCTCTCACCCCATTTTGGTTGTTTTTTTTTTTTTTGGGTGCCTTTTCCATTCTCTTTCCGTTCCTACTTCTTTTTGTTTTTCTTCATCTTCCTCACTCCATTTCTCGAATCTCATATTTTTTAATTCAATAGTCCCATTCGCGGAAGACTTCGATATGCATGCATTTCAAGTCAGTCCGCCATGAGCAAGAGGAATGTGAATCATATTCTCCCTCACCCACACGTCGAATAAGCACCATGGCAATCGTATCGAATAAACTAAAAGCAAGCAGAAGCAGCCATGGCACACAGAACCGAAAGGAAGGCTCAAACCCAACGGCAGCTCTTCTTCCTCGGGACGTACGGGACCCAACCGCATATATACCTTGCCAGCTATCTAGATCGAAAACAATGGTGGCCTGCCTCCTCATCTTCCAGAACCAGAATGTTCGTCAGCACCTGGGTATGAGAGGATGACACACCTAAGCTACGCCCAACCCGTCACCTGGCACTTGTCACCTGAGCTTTGGCCATCCGCTGCTCGCTCTAGCCCGTCGTAGGCTCGTAGCTGCTCTCCGCTAGCTGTCTCCCCACGTGTCCGTGCGTCTGGTCTGGTTGACACGTCGCCCGCGCGCCGTCGAGGGACCGACCGCCGGCATGCCGTCCAGGCCCAGCTAAGCTAGCATGGCGAGCGCGCGGCCGCCGCAGGCGCAGGCGCAGCGCACGACGTGGTGCGGCGGCTGCGGCGCGTACCTGTCCGTGTCCCCGGCGCGCGCTCCGTGCGGTGCGGGCTCTGCCACGCCGTCACGCGCGTCCAGCGCCGCCCGCACGGCCTGCACCACGCCGCCGTGGGCTTCATCAAGGGCCTCATCAACGCCTTCACGTCGCCGCCGCTGCAGCAGGCTCCGTCGTGTTCGGTGGCGGCGCTCCAGGCGGAGCCGGCGGCGATGGCGAGCTTCCCGCGCGTCCGCGGCTGCAAGAAGCGCGCGCTCCTGGTGGGGATCAGCTACGCCGGCACCAAGTACGAGCTCAGGGGCGCCGTCAACGACGTCAACTGCATGAGCTACCTCCTCCGCGAGCGCTTCGGCTTCCCGGCAGACTGCATCCTCGTGCTCACACGTACGTATCCATCGTCGATCGTTTCTCGTGTTGTTTCGCATGGCGTGACGGTGATCATTGTCGATCGATGGATCGTTTGTTCGGGTGCCTGCAGAGGAGGACAAGGACCCCGGCCGGGTGCCGACGCGGGCGAACCTGATGCGCGCGCGCTGCGGTGGCTGGTGGACGGCACCAGCGCCGGGGACTCGTTGGTGTTCCACTTCTCGGGCCACGGCGTGCAGAAGCTGGACAGGGACGGCGACGAGGCGGACGGGTACGACGAGGCGCTGTGCCCCGTGGACTTCGAGGCGGACCCCGCCCGCGGCGGCGGCGTGATCCTGGACGACGAGATCAACGCCACCATCGTGCGGCCGCTGGGCAAGGGCGTGAAGCTGCACGCCATCGTGGACACCTGCCACAGCGGCACCATCCTCGACCTCCCCTACCTCTGCCGCCTGTCCAGGACCGGGTACTGGCAGTGGGAGAACCAACAGACCCGGCTCGTCTCCGGCGGCGGCGAGACCACCAGCAAGTGCACCAGCGGCGGCCTCGCCATCTCCATCAGTGGCTGCGGCGACAGCCAGACGTCGCAGGACACTACGGCCTTCTCCGGGTCCGCCTCCACGGGCGCCATGACGTACAGCTTCATCAAGGCCGTGGAGTCAGAGCCGGGCACCACCTACGGCCGCCTGCTGACGGCGATGAGGGCCACCATCCGCGACAACGGCGGGGAGTTCGGCATTCCGGGCCCCATCGGCACCTTCTTCCGCCGGGTCATCACATTCAGCGGCGCGCAGGAGCCCCAGCTGTGCGCTTCAGAAACGTTCGACATCTACAGGAAAACCCTTTCTCTTGTGAATCTCTTCTTTTATATATTTGCGACATTAGCTCTACGCCTTTACACGGTACACAGGAGTGATGTGCTCTGTAAACCAGTGGCGTGAAGGAGCTATAAGGCCTACAGGATTTTTTTTTATACTACCATTTGATTTGAGTAGAAACTCTTCATAGTGGAAACTGGAGCTGAGATGTTGGCGATGGCATTGCCACTGAACATAAGCTGAATATAGTTATGATCACACAGGAAGATGGAGGCGGTTCACTGAACATAGGCATTCTTTTTTGACTGAAAAATTTTGCTGATAAAAATGGGATATATATGCCGTGTTGAGAAATCATCCAATGGATCAGTGTCACACAGAGCAAATGTAAACAAAAGAGGAATAGTAGAAAATATAGAGCCCTTTTTATTTCTTTTTTCAATCTGTAGAACATAATCATCGAATCGGTTTATCGGGATCTCCCCTGTGTCCTTTTTTTTTAGCTAGGGAGTCAGGGGAGGCTCTCCCCTGTGTCTACAGGTTTCTGAGTTTGTCCATTTATTTTATCTGCATCCAGCATGCTTCCAATGTACACGTGTGATGCACAATTACGGAACAATGACACGAGATATAGCTTTCAAAGAAGAAGGCTTTTTTGAATAAGCCAATTGATTTGGGACCTTCGGATCCATTCTTTTCCTATTCAAAGATCAGGTGTTTGTTTCTGTGTTTTTATGTTGAGAATTCTTTACAGATGAAGACGAAGAGATGGCAAAGCGGTTTAGTACCAGTACCTGGAGAAAAAAGCCACCTAAAATATGGGTAGCAACTGATTCACAGATGTTTTGTTTGATGAGTGGATTGGTCCATCATATTTTCACATACTTTGTAATTTTGATTCATTATTACCTCATTCCTTATTCCTCACAAGCTAACAGTTCTTTTTTTTACCAAATTAGCAGGGGAGCCCCCTACCTATTTTTTTAACATAATTTATAGAGCTTCTAGGCTTAAAAACAAAAGAAAGGTTTGGCTTTTAGTGCACACTAGTCCAAGCTCTTCTTGTCAATTGAATGAAAGAATGGGTTCTTTTTAACATAAGAGTATCTCTCCAGGCACTAATGGTGGTGCTTTTTTGATGGTTTGGCTTTAGTGCACACTAGTCCAAGCTCTTCTTTGAACAAAAAATTTTCCATAGGTTCAGGCCTGTCCTCCCATTATCAAAGATGATACTATTTCTCATCATCCAAATAATCCAACATGTTGTAATGACTATTGCCCGGAAAATGGGGCTGTTGAATGAACTTCCGCTTTGAATGATCGTATCAAGGGGGGGCAATGCTAAGGTTCCACTGAACTGATGGATAGTTTTAGCATTCACTGCTAAACTCACACTGAAAAACAGATGAAAGGATGTTTCCTCCACAAATTGGTTGCAAAGTACACAAGCACAATCGTCAAGGTTTCTGTTTTTCCTTCTTAGTATGTTTCTAGTGTTCAATCTGTCTCTCGGAAGCAACCAGAAGAACTTGCGATTACCCAGATTGCTAGATCCCCACATCCACTTAAAGAGAGGTGAGGCATGGTCAGAAGCCATTAAGATTGAGTAAACCTTTTTACTATTGTATTTATTGGTGCCCCAATTGTATGACCATGTATCAATCTCACAAGCTAACAGTTAGTACGATAAAAAATTGAGGTTATTCCATCAAATTTGATGAATAGACTCACGATACACTACCTCATCTAGAATGAAGTTATTTCTCAAACTAAACACCCAAAAGTACTTGTCATTAAAAAGTGTGACAAAACACATAATTACAAAAGTAGGAGCATAATAGGACAAAACAAAGGAGTGAACCCAACATTACTACTAGACACAACAAAGAAACAGGAGGAACACAACTCGCATAAGTGGCTTTTGGCCCTAGTTTTAAGTAGGAAGTCCTAGCTCACTTGTTTGGGTGAGTGGTGTGGCAATGCACCCAACTACCCATGTGCAAATCCCGTCTTGAACTGAATTTGGGTGCCTATTTCTCTCCTCAATTCATAATAAACAACCACCAAGTTCCTCCTAGGTCAAATCTTTTTTTTTTTTTTGTTCCAAGTTACCTAATTCACCTCTCTTAGACGTCACAGTCCCTTCAAATATCACTCGACATCTAGTTTGCCAACATGATGCTCTCTTTTTAGGAATTACTTTATAGCCAGCCTGTGAAACAATTTGAGAGAGAAAAATCACTCCACCAATAAATCAAAGATTAATAAAAACACATCCTTAGGCACAATTCAAATATAAATAAAATGCCTTAGAACCACGTCAACTATCAACATCGTCATCAAACTACAATTCAAGAGGCACTGATGGCCTGCAAGACCGAGGCTCAGCTTTGGAGAGTGCGTTTACCAAAAAAGGACAAGCAAAATGCTGGAAAATGGTGTTCAATTTTAGTTAACGCAATGTAAAAGCTCAGTAAAAACGTTGTAATATTTCCCAAGCATGTAGCTTTTTGGAGCCACTTTTAATTTAAAATTGGGTGGGGATTCTCTCCCTCCCGTCGACTTAGGCCTCGTTTAGATTGCAACTTTTTGCAACTCGATGAATAGTAACTCTTTTCGTTTGTATTTGGTAAATATTGTCTAATTATGGACTAACTATCGCTTGTATTTGGTAAATATTGTCTAATTATGGACTAACTAGGCTTAAAAGATTCGCCTCGTGATTTACAATCAAACGTGCAATTAGTTATTTTTTATCTACATTTCTTGCTCTATTTATGTGTCCAAAAATTGATGTGACGGAGAGAGTGAAAAAACTTAGAACTTTACATGTAACTAAACTATGCTTTATGTAAAAACGCTTCAACTATCGGTGATTTGTCAACGCAATCCTCTTTGAAAGAAGAAAAACAAAGGTATCTAGTGACAGCCTCACTATTTGAACTAACTAAAAAATGTTATCACTCACAAACCAAAAAACCAAATTAAATTTCGATTACACAATTGAATTCCTTTCAATAAATCCTTCAAAACAAGATCTCATATGGATATATTTCGATAAAATTATAAGTGCACCCTATTGATGGTAGTTGATATAGAGTAAAGTAAAAATAAAAAAAAAGAGAATGAAAAAGGAAACGAAAAACGAAAAAGAATAGGAGGGTGATAGTAATATTCTAACTTATAGATTTCTCCTACATACCGTGATAACACGGGGATATGACACGTGAAGGATAAAGTTAAAGGAATTAAATCATCTACCAAGGATTTCCTCAAATAAATTATTATATATGTTTTATTACATTACCGTAAGTTGTCACCCGTCCAACATATATAAATATTCCCATTCGATATTGGTTCATTTTAGAGTTTAAACATAAGATTAAATAATATTTCGCCAATGATATATACTGCTTTCATACATTTAAGTTCTTCGTTACTAACTCGTTTTCAAACCTGCACAAAGTAATTCTCTTCAATAGCTAATTGTGATCAGATTTCTTAATGATTACAATTCAATCCTTTAATAATACTTCCTTCCTACCTGGCGGCAACACGCCGGAATACCTCTAGCATAGTCTAAAAATAAACCCCACAACTATTTAGTACTCTCTTCATTCCTGAATATATGCTTGTGAAGCTCAAATTTTGTCCCTAAAAATAAACATTTACAGAAGTTGAATATGCTCAACCCCTTAACTATTTAATTGATTTGTGTGGGGAACGAATTTATATGACCTATCTTATCTCAGGTGCACTTAGATTTAATTTAAACCTATACGGTTTATGGCACAATTAACCCAATAGCCAATGTGAAATTTATGCCAATCAATTATGGTTTTCAGTTGTTTAATTAGAGGCACCACATAAACTTTCTATACGGTACTACATTTAGGACGAAGGAAGTAGTTGCCAAGATTGTTA
This sequence comes from Hyparrhenia diplandra, assembly GCA_015847255.1. Classification (NCBI taxonomy): domain Eukaryota; kingdom Viridiplantae; phylum Streptophyta; class Magnoliopsida; order Poales; family Poaceae; genus Hyparrhenia; species Hyparrhenia diplandra. Next base: position 59,318 of record JADLZK010001075.1, read on the forward strand.
GTGGTCTGAACACATGTTCTATATTCTTGTTCAAGGCTTCAAACTCATTCATGTATTAGGGTCTGCTTGGCAAAGCTCTGGCTCACGTCTCTATATGCAGAATCTAGTGTTTGTTTAATAAAAACTAAAACAATAAAACCTTCTAATTTTAATCTTAAAGAAGAACAAGGTGACTAAAAAAAAACCCCTCGGTCAGCCCACCGCTCCAGCTCTATAGATCTGTAGATTTCTAGAGCCAGTGATAATTAGCTTTCATTTGGGGTGGCTCTAACTCTACGTGGAGCTGCTCCACTCCAAAACTTTAGGTAAAGCCTGGCTTCCACTCTAAAACTCCAAACTTAAATTAGGGTGTTTGGCTACCAGCTCCATCCTTTTTTACGGGTCCCACCTGTCATTATCAACATTCGTGTTCTTCCCCAATTGTGCACGCTCCTCTTCTCTTCCTCTCCCTCCCCGCTGGATTTAAGCCATTGTGGGGAGCGTTAGGGCAGGGGACGGCGGGAATCAAGGATCGAGCTAAGGACCCGGATCCGTGGTGATACGGCGCCAGTTCGGCGGCGATGCCGTGGAAGCCACGCCCGTATGCCGGGTCGCGTGCCGCCCCATGGCTGAATCCGCACCACCCCATCACTAAACCCGCGCCGCCCATGGGCCGCGGCGTGGACCCATGGCCGAACCCACGCCGCCCCATGGCGGGGTCGCGCCGCCCTATCGCCAAACCCGCGCCACCCATGGTCGGGTCTTGCGCCGCCTCATGGCCGATCTGCGCCGCCAATGGCCGGTCGCGCGCCATAGCATGGCGGACCGCGCCGCCCATGGCCGCCCCCCGGACAAGGATGCTTGTGGATCTCGCGGGATGAAGGGGGCTCGCGGGCGGCGTTGGGGAGGCGGAACGCGTGGATGGAGCTCGCGGTCGGGGGAGGGGAGGCGGAGCACTGTCGATCTCTCGCCCGTGAGCAAGGGAAGGAAGTTATGGTCGAATAGAAGAGGATCTAAATATTATTTTCCACTTATCGATGGGATTGGTGGGTAATTACCCAAAGAACTCCACGCCTATTTTCATATTGATTGTTTTCGAGTTGCAAAAGACAAAACTTCAGGTCCATTTGTACTAGAGCTCCGAGTTTAGGGCTGCTCGAGTTTTGAAGTTGGGTGTTTGGTTAGCTCCACCCCGACTCCACCCCTGAGTTCGGCTCTAGAGCCACCCCAAACACGCCCTTAGTTCTAATGACTTATAATTTAAAATGAAGGACATATCAAATGGGGCCTTAGTATCGATTTATCCTCGCAAGACAGTATGACACGAATCACATTCCATGCTAACCACAGATCGAAGAAAGCAGCTGCCAGACAGGCCACAATTTATTTTGTTCGGTCTTTAGAATAAAGGAACCGTTGCGTCACTTGCAAGCTAGTGTCCTGGTGCACCACGTAGGGGCGCATATGACTCGCTCTACGCATTTCCGGCATCTAGAACACGTACCGCGTACGTGTTAAAGACGACGACGACGGCGGAAGCGGAAGCTTCTTCCATGGGCAACACGAGGCCGCTGGGCATGGCGAGCGGGAAGACCTCGGCGACATCGTCGTGGTGTGGCCACTGCGGCATGGGCCTCCCCGCGCCGCCGCCGCCTGGCGGGTCCGGCTCTAGCGTCCGGTGCGCGTTCTGCCACGGGGTGACGCGCTTCGTGCACCACCCCCCAGCAGCGCGGCGCCGCCGTGGGCGAGAGCGCCGCGACGACGACGAGGACGCTCCCGGAGGCAGCCTCGCTGCCGCGGCCGTCGCCACCGGTCTCCGCGGGGCTCCTCGAGATCCCGGCGGGATACCCCAGGGTGAGCGGCGGCAACAACAAGCGGGCGCTCCTGGTCGGCGTCAGCTACACGGGCACCAAGCATGAGCTCCGGGGCACGGTCAACGACGTCAACCAGATGAGGAGCCTCCTCTGCGACAGCTTCGGGTTCCCGAGCGCCTGCATCCTAGAGCTCACCGGTAAAACCAATGGACTTACTTGTGTTGGATCGTCGTTAATTCATCTATCAAGAACCATTCGAGAGCTAGGTAGCCAAGACTGATTGATTTCTTGCATATATATGCATGTGGCGACTTGTGACAGAGAAGGAGAGTGACCCCACGAGGGTGCCGACGAGGGAGAACCTGCTGCGGGCGATGCGGTGGCTGGTGGAGGGCACCGGCGCCGGCGACTCGCTGGTGTTCCACTTCTCCGGCCACGGCGTGCAGAAGCTGGACATGAACGACGACGAGGTGGACGGGTACAACGAGGCGCTGTGCCCCGTGGATTTCGAGAGCAGCGGCAAGATCCTGGACGACGAGATCAACGAGATCATCGTGCGGCCGCTGGGCAAGGGCGTGAAGCTGCACGCCATCGTGGACACCTGCCACAGCGGCACCATACTCGACCTCCCCTACCTCTGCCGCATGTCCAGGTATGTATGTACGTACGTACCATTGCAGGTTCTGCATTTCAACTGTTCAAATGTTCAAAACATATATCTGTCAGAAAATGATACGTTGCTTGCCGATAATCTGCATTTCAAGAACTGGGTACTGGCAGTGGGAGAGCCACACCCGGCCTTCGGGCATGTTGACGAAGCGCACCAACGGAGGCCTGGCCATCTCCATCAGCGGCTGCAGCGACGACCAGAAGTCCGCCGACGCCAGCGTATGTCTAGCTCGATCTCAGCCAAAGGCCCAAAACTCGATCCTCTGCTGTCGTCGGAACAGTTCTGAATTCTGATGCGGTGCTGGTTCAGATGTTGCGTCGATCATACATACCATTCCTGCTGGATACTAACATGATCAATTGAAACACGTACAGGGATTTTCTGATGAGTCGTCTTCGATCGGCGCCATGACGGACAGCTTCATCAAGGCCTTGGAGACCGAGCCGGGGACGACGTACGGTCGGCTGCTGAGCGCGATGAGGACGAGGATCCGCGACGGCCAGGGGAGCCGCCGCCTCCCCGGCAGACTTGGCTCCTTTGTCCGCCGGATGATCCCGTCCAGCGGCGTGCAGGTGAGATAGCTTCACGGCGCTTGATTGATTGTTGGACCGCCACGTCACTCACTCACTCTCGGCTGTTGCATGTATATACACAGGAGCCTCAGCTTTGTTCTTCAGAGATGTTTGACATCTACAGGAAGCCGTTCCTGCTCTGATTTGGTCGTCTCGTCGGCGGGTAGCTACTGTAATTCATAACTTGATCTGTATGTCATTCTTGTGCTGTGCCACAGGTGCTGTGTCCGTGTGTAAACACGATCCGTCAGTTCAAGCCTGTGCATATCTGGCATGTCAGTATATTGTACACGTGAATCAAGTCGTGCCACGCGCCGAACACACCAACGCACCTTTTGCGTAGCGCACAACAATAGTAGTCGGAGACGCTAAGACTCAGGTTATTTCCACCAAAAATCTGCGCTGCAGCCGGCGCCACTAGTCATGAGATATGTATTCTACCTGTTACTCATACAACCCTAACGAATCTTTAATTTTGTTACAAAACTTTTATCTGCAATTTGATGGCTTGCTAATGCTCTCTAGAACTCTAGGAACCTCTGAGATAAGTATATGCATTCGCGTGGTCTACTACAGCTCGTAAAGAGCTAGAGAACATACGACATAGGGCCTATTTTGTGACATGGGTATTTACCAAAGGAGCTGAAGAAGCCATGAAATAGGGCAAAATATTAAGTGCAAACCACATCTTCGGTGTAATCCATCAAAACCACATTAAAATCATTCTAAGACTTTTTTTAAAAAAAGTTGAAACTATGCACACCAATAGTGCTTCTGTATATGTGCATTGTCACAAAATTTGAGGTTAGAACTCATTTTGTAAAAATTAATATGAAAATGCAAGTGAAATTTGGTATAAACTTTTCCTAGTGAGATGGATTTCTCTTAGTGTTTTGATATTTGTTGAAACTAGTATGCTCAACACGGGTGTAGGATCTCCGCCTAGGCGAGGCTCTAGGGGAGAGTGAGGCGAATAGAGACTCAAGTATAAAGGTACTCAATAGTAAATGACCATAATTAGTATTCACCCGCCATCCACAAGGGGAGGATACCCCTATTTATAGTTTACAATTGCACAGGAACACAGGATTATAGATTTGCCCTTCAATATTCCTAGCATATTCTCTCATTCGGCCAGCAAGGTAAGGGGCCTTCGCGTACTTTTCCTCCTCGCAACGCCTTCACCCGATGGGCCTTCGCTTAGCTCGCTCGAGCCCGACCGCTGGACCTCCGCCAAAGGCGTCTTCCGTGGGATGGAGAAGGAGTCCGAGGAACAAACCACCTCGCCTCCCCCTGGGCACCGGTCCGCGACGCTTAGCGGAGGTAGCCGCCTTTGTCCTCCTCGGCCCGCGGGAGGAGGAACCTCCGCCCGTCCGGGGGGGGGGGAGAGGTCCTTCGAACTGCAGCCTGTTCCTGAAAGATAAATCAAAGACATGAACAAAACATGCATAGTTAGAGAAGGTTCTTAACCCGTGCTTTCTTGCTGCTTTGGGCACCTCCGCCCGCCTGCTCGGGGCCATGTCCCAACAATATTCAAAATTTAATATAAACTTTTCCTACTAAATGTCTTCTAGGGATATTCCTATGTGCTTTGACTAGTAGTAGTGTTTATTACTATTTAAATTTAAAAACATTAGGAGAATTTCACTATTTTGGTAGTGCAATGTATGATAGTGGGCCAACCATGAGTGGGGCTAGCAATGACCGATTGCACGCAAGACTTTGGAGTAGGGTGATAAGCGCACTAAGTCCACAATATGCTCTAGGGTGAGACCGGTGACAAGCAATGACCCATGCTCAGGGGCGAGGGCAGGTACGCGAGGCCCTTAGGCCAGTCTCAATAGAGGTTTCATGAGTGTTTCATGCACATTAAATGTAGCGCCACATCAGGAAAACTTCACTTTTTGCATAAAACTCTTAGGAGAGAGAAGGAAAAAGTTTCACCATAGTGAAACCTTTGGGCAATTGTTTCACATGTGTTGGAAATGGTGTGAAACCCCATTGAGAGAGAAATAACGTTTCACCATGGAACTATGCAATTAAACCATGCAATGAGAGAGAGAGGGCTGTGGGACTCGTGAGCCTATGAAACCGTGCAATGAAACGTGCATTGATGGAGACGCCTATTTCATGTCAAAGTTTCACATCTTGGAAACCGGGAGGTGAAACTCTCCATTGAGACCGACCTTAGACCATTACGGGAGGGGCGATGACCCTGGTAGAACTAGGAGGGCGCGCAGTGGCCATGCCACCCCACCCCCCAATATAGTGATATGTTTTAAAACCCCTATAAGTGCTTTAATTTATAGGAAAAGGGGGCATTTTTTCCAAAGTTATTGAGATATACACTTATATGTATGTATTTATATTATACTTAAAGATGTCATCATATTTAATTCATGCGACCCCCTTAATCAAAATTGTTGGTGACACCACTGGATGGGACTAAAGCTGGATAACGAGCCAGCACGGCTCGACTCGTTCGGCTCGTTAACATAACGAGCTAGCTCGGCTCAACTCGTTATCTTAACGAGCCGTAAGGCCGGCTTGGCTCGGCTCGTTAAAAGCCTCGAGGTAGCTCGTTAAAAGCTCGAGCCGGCTCGTTAAGCTCGTGAGGCATGTATAAAAAATATAAAATATATAATATTTATATTTATATATAGTTTAAAAATAATAATAGTGCAAAAAAATAGTACATCTAGCCATCATATTGAAAAAAACTTAATATGTGCTAATATATAATGCATGGCATAAAGTAATACAAAATTAATATTGACTTTGTTGTTTTTATCCGAGATGTGCAGCTTGTTTGGCTCACAAGCCGGCTCGAGTTGGCTCGTTGTAGCTAATGAGCTCAAATCTTGTTCGCTCGGCTCGCTATCCTAACGAGCCGAGTCGAAGTTGAGCCGAGCCACCACGAGCCGAAGCGAGCTAACGAGCTCTCGAAGTTTTTCGTCCAGCTTTAGATGGGACACCCGACAGTGATAGCGTTGTGCCTCCTGTCGTGAGGAATGAGATATGGAAAGTTAGAAGATTAGGAAGGAGGTGACTTGTGGGGTCCACATGTAAGTGGTATGAAGAGAGGAAGAGATAGAAGTGTATTTGGACAATGTTGGCCCGCAAATGGACGTTTAGCACAACAACACGGTCTTCAAAGCACCACTTTGACTTTTTTTTTCTATAAAATATTTATTAAAAATTATATATTCATATTTTTATGAAAGTAGTTTTCAAGAAAAATCTATTAATATTAATTTCTACATTTTCAAACTCGACGACTTAAATGTTATTCATGATTTATGTTCCTAGTGATACGAAGGGGAGTAGAGTAATATCAAGTACAATAAGTTTGGCAAGTTGGGCAACTAATTAGGGGGCAATTTGGACTTTTAGGATATCTAATATCTCACCGGGATTAATTATGAAATTGTGGTGATCAAACCAACGGATATGTAGGCCATACAAGGTTTTAGTTCGTGATTGGTTTAGTTCGTTGGTTTTGCCCAACCAAGCTCTCCACATGCAGGTACATCATAGCGTTTGGTTGGCTTAAAAACGCAGCGGGCTTGGGCAACAGACAGGATGCAGAATGGCCGTGCGGCTGTGGGGAAAATGAATTTTGTTTCTGGACTGGACCTCGCCGGCGCGGTGCAGCTGCTTCATGTGGCACATTCTTTTTTATTTTTTACGGTCGCAAGGCAGGCCTCTATGGCCTAGTTGTCCACATTCTTTGCAGCCCAATAACAGTCCGTGAAGTAGTGGTCGATATAGACTAGGGTGCGCCCACCGCCCACAGCCCACCGGTGGTACTGGAGGAGAGGGAGCCTCGCCGTGGCCGGCGCGCTTCTCCAGTTTCCCCGCACTAGCTCACTCACAGGATCGACCGCTAGCTGTCGTCCGGAATGAAAACAAACTCCACGTTATCCCGGCCGGCGCTATCGATCAGGAGCGCGGGTGATCGATCGATGCCCGTCGCCTGGGCACGACGACAGGTAGTAAAGACGACGCATGCAGCCCGTCATCGCAAATGACGCCTACGGGTGATGAGCAGGCATCAGGTGATTGTTCCTTCAGATGTTCTCCCCACTTCACGAGGATCGCGGCCGGCCGGAAGAAGCCGCACCTGCTTTGCATATGCGTCGCATCGCAATTATTTGGCCGGATGGACGGACGGGCAGGCATTCGGTTCGGCGGGCAACTTTCATGGCTACCTAGAGGTTTGGCCGTGGAGATATAGATAGATAGATGCCGATGCTTTAGGTAGCTTAGGCCGGCGTACTCGCAGGTGGCCGGCCGGCCGCCCGCCGCCCGGCGTAGCTAGCCTAGAGATATGCCGAGACGATGGGACGGCGGAACCGTCAACGAACGGGCCGGCCGGGGAATCAGACACACCACGTCCGTCCGACCACCGTACCTGGCCTGGCCACGTACGCACAGTATCGCCGATCGATTCCCTTCTATCTTCCCGGCCATGCATCTCCAAGTCTAATATACATCGATCACTTCCGTTTTGCTTTCGGGCCTCAACGCCTGCAGCAGGTGCCTCAGCAACGCACGTCTCTTATCTAGATGAGGAATATGAATACGAATCTACACATATATGAATGACCTGTTCTCATGAAAAGCAATCCTATATTTGAAACAAAGGTTTGCGGTTTGCTGTATATTGTTGTGGTTGTACTTTTGTATGTCTGGGCATTCTCTTCTTTTTTTAATATAGAGGGCAAAAAAAAAAAAGGTTACTAAGGATGATAATACACATTGGTTTTGAGGCGATGCGACGCGAGCGATAAAGAAGAGTGAATCCGTATGATAAATACAACAAACAAGTATATATAGCATCAGTAGGTACTCCCTCCATTCCAAATTATAAGTTATTTTTTTTTGGTTAATCCATTTTGTTATGTATCTAGTCATATTATTATATCTAAATGCGTAGCAAAATAGATGTACAAAAAAAAAAGTCAAAATAAATTATAATTTGAAACGGATGGAGTAATTTCTATCTAATTAAGTATCAACCCCCACCAAACAGGAGTTGTCTTTGTAGCATTCCTTGAGTAGGTCCATGTTTTTTATGGATTTGATGAGAGCTAGAACCATATTTTGTTAGATCTAAAGTTGGGGTAGTTTGAATTGGCTATTTGGGAGTGGAGTTGTTTTCTCAAATTTGGATCTATTTGGAGCTTCTAAGAATTTAGACTATGTCCAACTTCTAAGAATCTGGCAGCCAAAGGTATATTATTGAGTGAGATGGGCTTAAGATCAATGTAAAGTCATTTTGTTCAATGTGATATGATTGGAGATCCCATGAAGTAGGATGAAGAAATAAGTTAGTGGTTGATTGTGGGAAGAGAAAGGTCCATGTCATATGAGATGCACTTCTTTCCAATTCTATATGCATAACATAGAACAGGAATGGAGAGGGAGTCGTGGTAGCTACACGGCTGGGAGATCGACGATAGTATGTGGATGACCTGAAGACGACGATGGCATGGAGAGGGAGTCGTGGTAGCTACACGGCTGGGAGATCGACGATAGTATGTGGATGACCTGAAGACGACGATGTCATGGAGAGGGAGTCGTGGTAGCTACATGGCTGGGAGATCGACGATAGTATGTGGATGACCTGAAGACGACGATGGCATGGAGAGGGAGTCGTGGTAGCTACACGGCTTGCATCAAACTATGGCGGCTAGTTCTCCATGGCAGCGATTGGTTTGGCGTGGGACATCTGGTTGGTTTTGATGGCGCTTGCCTTTTGGCTCCCTCTTGATTGTGGGGGTTGTAGCGGGGTTCTGTTTTGTAGTTAAGTGGAGTCGGTGTCCCGTATTGATGTCTCAATCTAATCGGCAGTTTGTTTTCTTTTTCTTTTTCTTTTTCTTTTTCTTTTTCTTTTGTTGAGTTTGTTCCTGTTGGTCGCTGTTGTATCGGTGTGCCCATTTTGGGTGATTCTTCTTTTCAATATAATTGGCAGCCCTCCTGCCGGGTTCATTTCAAAAAAAAAAAAAGTATCACATATTGCTTTACACCTTAATATAATCCTAGTGGCTTACTGAAGCAGAGATGTCGTACAAAACTACTTATGAGAGAAACATCTACTATATCAGTTCAACCACTAATCGGTCTGTCAAATTTTTTCGAAAGCGTACCATTGGCACGTATTGCATTAAGGAAATTAGAGTTTTACACGCCGCACACCTTAGCCAAAAGGATTGGCCGAAGCACACTAAAGCACATACGACAAGAATCACCGGCTTTAACGGTGGCGCGAAAAAGGATGTACTAAAAATAAAACTAGTGTGCGACTAAGGTGGCTGAAGGGCGCGGCCCGCGCTACGGCTCCATATCAAGATCTCCCACCGGTGCCGCCAACGCACCAGCCCGCAAAGAAGGGGAAGATCTCGCTGAGTCGGGTCCGGTTTGCCGGATGAACCGGGTCGCTGAAGTGCTTTCGAACTTGCTCTTTAGCTCGGGACCGGAGTGCATGACCTCGCGGTCTACCGGACGTCCCCTCGCTTGCCGAAAGCAAGCACCAACAACGCCTTCCTCTCTCGGAACCAGATCGTGCTTCTCATGCTTCTCCGCGAGCCTCCCAAGACGCCGCTCGCCCACTCTCATCAGTCACCCCCGACGAGCGTAGGGTTGGCCGGGCCGCAGAGGATAGGCTCGCCTAGCGGGATGGTGAGCGATGCTAGGAAGTCTCGACGGAGGCGGCGATGCGGCGGCTACGGGCTCCGCAGCAGGGTCCCCCGGTGTCACGGTCCCCGGGTGGAGCATAGGGAGGCCGGTAGCCGCGTGGCGGTTCCTATGACAGCAACTCCGCACTTCTTCCGGCGGGCGGCGCCGGGGAAGGGGAAGGATTTTGCGCACGTTCTCCCGCCGGAGGGGCGCAAAGATCGCGAAGGCTCCATGGAACCTCGGGCGACCGAGGGGGGGGGTAGGCACCACGCGCCCGACCGCTTGGCCCACTTGTTGGACCTGCACCCGCCGTGCACCGCTTCTCGGCCGGTCCTCGCGGAAGGCGGACTTGGCGGCTCCCGGCCGTTGCTGGCGCCGGTACCCGGTCGCCGCCGACGACGCCGCCCTTCGCCACGACGAGGGGCCACGGGCCGGAACCGCCCAGTCAAGTCGGCGGGCGAAGGAGGCCTCCGACACATCCGCTGGCGAGGACGGTGCGGTCGGCGAAGTGGTGTAACCCGGATGGTCGCGGCGCCCGTCGGGGTCGTCGGTGCGAGTAACCGGTGAGTCGACCGCCGTCGAGGGCCACGGACCCAACGGCCACCTCCGCCGCCGAGGTGCGGTGTTGGGCCCCCGCCCCGTAGGATCCTCCGAATCCACCGCCCGGCCGAAGCGAGACCATGTGCAAGGGCGACGGTTCCGACGTGGCGGGCAGGGGTGGTACCGCTGATGTAGGCCGCGAGCTCGCTTCGATCATCGGTCTCGCACGGCGGGGACCACGTCCACAAGCACGCCGAGCGAGCGAAGTCTTGGTGGTGCGGCGCTGCCCACCCTGGCCGTGGCCCGGAGCCAACTCACCGTGGTCGGGCGGTCGGCTGACGGACAGAGGATCCGCCCGACGAAGAAAGGATGTCCAGCGGCCCGACCGCCCCCAGGAGTCGCGCCTCGGACACGGTCCACGGCGACACCGCGGGGCCAAGAGCACAGTGTGGAGGCTCGGCCCGGCAAAGAGGCTCCCTGCGCCGCTCATGCAGGTGTGCTGAGGCGGTAGGGCGGCGGCGATGCACACGCTTCCTCGCCAGGCCGCGAGCCGAGGCGATGAGGCGGCGGGACGGGCGGAGCAACGGGCGGCGACGTGATCCCCGCCAGGCAATTGAAGCATAGCCCGACGGGGATGGCGGAACCGGCTTCGACGATGAGGGTGGGCGAGGCACGCCGCCGGCCACGCCGGGCGCTCGACAAGAGTGAAGCCGTCTTCGCTCAACTGCGGGCGCCGATGGCGGAGGGGGTCCCCAAAGATGGGCGAAGGGCCGAACGACGGCGACGGGCGGTCGCCGACGGGCGAGGTTTCCGCAGCGCGTTGCCGTGGTGAGCGTAAACGCGCACAGCGGCCGCCGCCTAGCTCGATGGTGCCGGACACTAGCCAAAGGTGGAGGGCGCGCACCGTGAGGGTCGCCGGACGGAGTCAGCAGACAAATCGACGGGCGACGGCGACCCGTCCAGCGCAAGACGACCGGGAACGTGCCGCCGCGGCGTCCGCGCCGCCGAGTCGGGCGACACGGCCTCACCGCGAGGTCGACGACGGGGTCCGTGGAGCGGCCCCGGGCGAGTGGGGATGGACAACCGCGCCGCCCGGGCGGTGGGGAGCCTCTAGCTCGACGGAGTCCTCGCAGTCCGACCGCGCCGAGAAGGTGTCTACCCACCGCATACCCTTGGGTCGTCCGACCGAGGGGTGGTGGGAGGTGGGAGACGGCGACGAGGCCGACGAGGCCGAGCGGCGTCGGGCGCCGAGTCGTCGGGCGCTTGGCGGGGAGGGGCGACGGGATGGAGCCGATGGCCGCACGAGCATAACATCAGGGCCCCAAGATCGACCACGCCGAGGCGGACGAGCGGTAGGAGGCGGTGAGAGAAGATGTCCCGGTCGAGGCGGCTTCAACGACGCGGACTCTCTTCCGGAAAAAGATCGCGGCCGCCGCGGTCCGCGCCGACGGCAGCGAGCGGCGACGGCGCCTCGAGGAAGGGGCGACATTCCGGGCGGCAGCGGGCGAGGACGGCGCCGCCACCGGCAGCTGGTGACGGAGAGTTTCTCCGGCGAGGGCGACGGGGGGCTACCGAAGACGGGCGGCGCGACCCGGTGGCGGGCGGGCAGGCGGCGCGATCTCGCCCTCTTCAAGGTCCGGGGGGGGGGGCGCTCCCGGCGGCGGAGGACCTCACCGCGGGCCGGCGGTGCCGGCAAAGGTGGGGGCGGCAGTGCAGAGAGGACCCTCCCGGGAGGCGCGACCGATCACAAGACGCGGCGGCGGCGGATTCCCGACGGTGGGGTCCACGGAGGCGAGAGGGGGCCGGCGGCCGGATCCGCACGCGGTCCCTGCGGATCCGCCCCCCACCGGCGAGGGGAGGTGGAAAGCGACGGCGGCGGCCCGATGCCGGCGAGCCCGAAGGGGCGGCGTCGCGCCCCGGGGGAGTGGGGGGTGCAGACATAGGAGAGGAAGGTTGGGGAGGTGAGGAGGGAGGGGGAGGAGGTGGTGGACGGGAGGCGGGCGCCGGGGCTGCAGGTGGCCGCCGGGCGCCGGGCGGCGTCGCTGGCCGGTTGCCGAGAGGCAACGGTCGGGAGCGTGGTGCCGAGTCTAGTATGCCTAGCTATTAAACTTCTTACGAGGAAAACACCTACATGAGTTCAACCACTAGTCACAATCTATGAGGAAAACATCTACACACAACCACTGCAAATCCACCCTTTTTTGAGCAGGCCTATGGAACCAATATTCTTCTATGATACCTACTTGATCAGTTGTGCAGGCGAATCATGTTTTTAAGGAGCGAGACTGCTTTTTTATTTCTTCGAGCCGATAAGTAATGCTTTGTCTTGAACAATTAGTTTGTATTGTCTGTTCACAGGATTGCATATTTTTCCACTCGGGGTAACTCATTTCCATTAACTTGTAACGGAAACACAAGATTGCACATCGAACCACAACGTGTGTCGACTAGAGAGAAAGGCACCACTAGTGCCTCCGGCATGGATCTCGCCCCTGCTCTGCCTTTACTGAATTTGTTATATTGAGTATGATACATATGTTCGGCATAATGTTCATCGTGTCTACACAAGCACATATATGATGCTTCTATTTTTTAGATTGCCTTTATGCTTAAATTTTTCCTGAATATATAAGAATCCATTTAGTTGGACAATTGAGTTCATATTAATAAAGCTGAATGTGAAGGCCGGCTTCAGGCTCGATCGAAAGAATATAAGTTGCAAAAGGATTTGGAGTGATATATATATTCTGTAGAGTTTATCAGATCCATCATCCATGCATGCAACCATTTCCTCGAAAGATCTAAAAAAAGCTGGGAGAATTCTGTACCCGTTTCAACATGGCATGTACTGTACATGCCATGTTGAAACGGGTGATGTCATTTGATTACCTTTTGGGGAGATGTTCTACAGACCACACATATAATAAAGTTTGCACCAAATCTGCCCAAGAGCACTAAGCAGTGGGCACATTATTCACATTTTGTCAGTATTGTGATATATATGCAGGGTAGAAAAGAAACAGAAAATGTTCTCACAAGACAATATATGCTCATATCCACTAAAATGTTCTTCTTCCCCTTTCAAAGGTCGCTTGCACTAAAATGAAGAAATCCCTGGCATTGATAACAGTAGCAGTCACACGATCATTTCCCTATATAAAGGGTCCGGAGCGAGGTGATCGTAGTAAGAAGCAACCTAGCTACAAGCAAACTCAAGGCAGCAGCCCAGCAGCCCCGGCCAGGTACTCGCTCCGGGCTTAGTAGCCAGCCAGCCATGAACTTCGGTGGACATGGCAACGCGACGATCCGGTGCAAGTACTGCAGCGCGTGGCTGCCCGTGATCCCCGGCGAGCGCGCCATCCAGTGCGCGCAATGCAACTGCGTGACGCGCATCCGGCGGGCCGACCGCATCCCGCTGGCGCGGCCGGCGCACGTGCCGCCGGCGTTCCAGCGCGCCCGCGGCAAGAAGCGCGCCGTCCTGATCGGCATCACGTACGCCGGCATGCGCCGTGGCTGCGGCGAGCTCAAGGGCCCCATCAACGACGTCAAGTGCATGAGGAACCTCCTCTGCCAGCGCTTCGGCTTCCCCAGCGAGTGCATCATCATGCTCACCGGTGTGTGTGTGTCGTCTCCATTCATGCGTGGAGCCATGGATTACTTGGCAACAATTAAGCCGCTTTAGGCAGTGAGTGATCTGCTGATTCCTGATGGTATTATCGCAGATGACCAGAGGGATCCGTTCAGGCTGCCGACCAAGGAGAACATCCGGATGGCGATGCACTGGCTGGTGCAGGGGTGCAGCTACGGCGACTCCCTGGTGTTCCACTTCTCCGGGCTGGGCGCGCAGGTGGCCGACGACGACGGCGACGAGGCGGACGGGTACGACGAGGCCATCTGCCCGCTGGACGCGTTCCAGCGTGGCCCCATCCTGGACGACGAGATCAACGAGGTCATCGTGCGCCCGCTCGTGCACGGCGTCAGGCTGCACGCCGTGGTGGACGCCTGCTACAGCGCCACGGTGCTGGACCTCCCCTACCTGTGCCGCATGTCCCGGAACGGGTTCTGGCAGTGGGAGGACGAGAGCCCGCCGTCGGGCGCCTGGAAGGGCACCAGCGGCGGCCACGCCGTGCTCATCAGCGGATACAGCGAGGGCAAAAGCAACTTCGCCATGGTCAGGGATCGAATCCGACCGGATCATCATCATACATACATACAGTCTGAATTTTTTGGCCATCGATCTCTGCCTTACACACCTCTAATGCGTGCTGGTTGGACGACGACGTGCAGATGCCGGATGCCTACGCGTCGGTGGGCGCCATGACGCACAGCTTCATCCGGGCGCTGGAGTGCGAGCCACGCGGGGTCACCTACGGCCGCCTGCTCACCTCCATGAGAGCCATCATGAAGAACCGCGGCGGGGGCTACGATCTGCAGGGGCCCATCGGCGCACCCGTCCACACGGTGGCCAACTTCAGCGGCGTGCAGGTGCGTGAAGACTCTGATCGATATCGTGGCAGCTTCAATTCCTCGTCCCTGTCTGTATGTGTACGTGCTCCTGACCAAACTAACTCTCTTGTGTGCATCATGGTTGATTTGGTTTTGCAGGAGCCGAACCTTTCCTCTTCGGAGATGTTTGACATATACCGCAAGCCGTTTGTCCTGTAGAACACCAAGGCTTGTGCTTACGAACCACTACGTCCTGCAGTTCAGCAACAATACTTAATAATTGCCGTATCAGAATAATCGATTATCCATGGGGTTTGTGAGCTATCATGCTTCCTTGCAGTATGCATCGGCCATGATATATATCAGGAAAAAGAACCAAAGCTAGGTCATTGGTTCTAGAGACATGGCTGGTCACCCGTCCCCTGCCTCCCTTGGCCTTCTAATGAACCTGAATGCATACACTGGTGCATTGCGAGGCGTATGCAGTTTATATTATGTGATCAAAATGTATTACATGGAAATCTACTATATATGCTATCCAAGTGTGATTTTGCAATGATGGATCAGGAATCACACCGGATCAGTCCAACCTATCAAATTCAACACACCGCAACTATATCAAACTTAATTTACAGAACAAAGCCGACTCATAACTCAATTTTGGGAATGAAAGTTATTTGACGGGCGCGATGAAATACATTGCTACATTCTCGAGCTTGCGGCATACCCAATAACTCCTTTTGTGCCTCACTTTTTAAAGACCCAATATCTCAATTTGTCACTTAGGTGGAGAATTGTGATGTGCAGCCCCTAATTTCACCATTTGGAGACCAATTATAACTTATTTGTATAGGCAAAGCATTGCCTATACATGTTATATGCTGAAATTGGGAGTGTTGATCCTTTTCCCCTGCAGGTGGAAGGGTGTGGGAAAAAAAAATAGTGAGTAGGAAAGGGTTCTTGATGTGGATGTACGAAAGAGAAAGAATATATAAAAGTGGTTACGATAATTCAAAAATAGTATAGGATCTCTGACGTAAAATTGTCTTCTATATTTTAGGAGTGGATTATTAACAACTCTTGGATTATTAACAACTCTTGGTGATGACCTTCTTTTTTTCCTCACAATCGTTTTTAGGAGTTGCAAAACTACATTTTGGGAGGAAAAAATAGGACACTCTTGAAGTGCGTTATGTTATCTTTGGGAGAGAGCACGTTTGTCTCCATACACGCAGCCTACATTCATTAGTCTATAGTGTCCTTAGTCTTCATCAATATCCTTTGTGCCATGCTTCAATCGAAAGGTCGAGTCTTGAGGCCAAGACACTTGTGGCCATTGTGACTAACGTAATTGCATTCACCACTGCAAAACATGACTAACTTAACTGCATTCACCACTACAAAACACATGTTAGTTAGTAATGATGCTTGTGTACATCAAACCCTAATGTTGTGTTTTGGGGGCAAGGAGGGACGGGATGGGTCCATCTGTTTTCTAGGATGAAATGATTCCATGTATGTGTATGGTTGACAGGATACGATCGTCCTTGTTTTGTGTTTGGTAGGAGGGACGAGGACGAAGAAGAGAGTCATCAACTTTTGGGATCCATTAAAGTGGGTTTCACATGTCATCCTGTCACTAGCTTGTTCCTTCTTCTACACAACAACCTTTGCTCGTCCACCATCGCCCTCGACCCTAACCTTGCTACCAATGCCAATGGCCCTCTTGGCCATTGTCTAGCCTTACTCGCCCTTGCCTTTGGTCCAATTCACCTATGTCCTTGACCCTAATCGTTGCGTCTGTTGTTGGCCACATCTACCGCACTCACAACTCCCACCATTGAACTCAGCCATGCTTGATGCCACCACCATCATAACCTCCCAAGTTGTGAATGCAGAGAATACACTCGCTAACGAGTTTTGAATGCAAAAAATATATGCTGGTTATTTGCTTTGATTTAAAAAGTCGGTCCTTGGAAATGCAGGACGGTGAGGGAAGCACTACTGACGTGGCTTGGGATCATGACATCGCCCATGATTTGAATCACGAGCTCCTGAATGACTTCTTCGCGCTATGGACGGCCATAGAATTGTTCCAGCCTAACCTGGATGTGGAGAGAGGAAGACTCTATTGTTTGGAACCTTGAAAGCTTTGGGCAATATTCGACCAAATTAGCATATAACATCCAATTTGTTGGACAGGTACAATCACTCTTCCCTGGCCTGATCTGTAAGGGGCCTAGGCTCCGCCAAAATATAAGTTCCTCTTATGGTTGTTGCTTCAAAATAGGCTTTGGACAACATCTCGTCTCCAACAAGCAACACTAGTGGAAGATTAGTTACTTCCACACTTTGTGTGAAAGAAACTTAAAAACAACATACCATCAGTTCTTCGAATGCCCTTTCTCCAGACAAGTTTGGGAGCGTGTGGCCTCTTGGTGCCACTACTCGTGTTTGCAACTGGCCTCGTGGGAAAAATGACCAATCTGGAAGATTACCCTCATCCAAGCTATTAAAACAGGAGGCAAGACGTCGCACATGGAGGCCATCTTGACCCTCTTGAACGTTTGGATCAGAAGGAATGCAGTGGTTTTCAAGGAGGAGGGGAAGACAATGCAAGCTGTGACGACTGAGATTAAGGACATGGCCCTTCTGGAACATCTAGTATATACTTTGGGTATTGGTGCTGTGTGTTGGTCTATCTGGAAAAGCCGCAATAGAGCTGTTTTTGATAAAAGATTGGTTAAAAATCCAATTGAAATAACATGTCAAGCACATGCTTATATGATATACTGGTCAGGTTTATATGCCGAGGAGGACAAGATGTAGTGGGAAGCTAGTGGCAATACTATGCTTAACATCGCCAATGACATTCTGGCGGCCCAGATCAACAAAGAAGTAGACTACCTACTGCTGCAAGATGAAGATCAGGACATGCAGGAGGCTTGAAGGACCAAAACGGCGCACCAGAGGGGGGTGAATGGGAGCCTCGATTTTCCCTTTTCAATTTTAGGTCATCGGCTCAACCCCCAACCTCAAAAGCGAACTCACAAAAAAACGAGTGATACACGTGCTAACTGGTAGCAGGATATCAAACTCGAAGAGTTAGGGACAACGAGTCCAACGAAAGAAACAGAGATCAAATCGTAGCTCGAACGGACAATCTGTGGATAAAACAATAGGCACGGAATTACACAGCCTCGGACAGCAGAGGCAAAGAAAGCCTTCACCGATGACCATCGGTGCTTGTCGATAGATACTGAACCCACAAGCTGAATCAGGGAAGTTAGGAAATCATTTACATGCACATTTCTTGAATTAATGAGCATGCCATGAATGCTTCCTCGTAGAATGAAAGTGACACCACACAAATTAATTTCTCAAGTCAATCACGAGCTGCACACCTTGCTGGTCAACCAAAAACTCACGTTGAGCACTTGCTCCTTGCCTACGAGCGCTGAGACTGAATGTGCACTTCTGACGATAACAGATGGAGCAACTAGAAAATCAATCAAAGAACTTGATGCCAGCTCTTCACGGCAAATCACAGAAGCAAGAAAAGCTAATTCTTTTTGGCCAATAGAAATCACACTCGCATGAGCAAGCAAGAAGAAGCAACGATGCCTGGCACCTGGATGAGCAAATGGAACGCACAGCGTAGCAGCTCTGATGTTGTTTCCCTTATACCTTGCCGATCAACACCTGCTGATGAGAAGCTGCTGAGCTGCTGCACACCACCAAATCATGCTCATTCAGTAAGTTCAGAAGGACGCACGCATCGAGAAAATCAAAACTGCAGTGCAGGGGTTGCTCTTCGCACTGCTGAAAGCTCCAAGCACGAGACTGAAAACAAATCCTGACGAACAGAGAAAATAGGAGGGCAGCAGCGTTGGTCTGCTCACGTGATGCTGAAATCGACGAACAGAAATCGACGAGCAAAGCACTCCTGCAGCAACTTTGGTGGCCACCGCTTAAACCTGAGCACGAGACTGGTGCTGGATGTACGCACAGAGCTCAGACTGACGAGCTGCGCGCCGCCGCTCAAATCTCACGAACGCGAACAGGATCTGCACTGCCACCTGCGATTATTGTGCTCGAGCTAGACACGAACAGAGAAGGAAACACTGAGCAGGGGCTGCACTGCCTGGTTTCCGGGCTGCAAGCACGAACGACGAAACAAACCGAAGCCGAGGACTAAGAACAGCTGCTCGCCTGGAGCAAAATCTACTCGATCTCCATCAACTTAAAAGGACTCGCTCCCCAAAATTTGCACAGATGAAATAGAACCAGCTACGAGCAAATCCCCAAAAAAATCGTGACTCGAAATCAACTCAAACTCCCCGAATCTCAGATCGTAGCCATGGACGAAAAAGTTAAAAAAACTTACTAAAAAAAATCACAGCTTCGATTGAGGAATCCCGGAGGAGACAAGCAGGTTTGGGGCTGCTCTTCCCCTTCAAAAATCTCAGCAAAATAGCCATAAATTTGTTCTTGACCTCTAAACAAGAACCCTAAAAATGGGGAAAAATAAAAACGAAAATAAGAGAGGCAAAGAGGGGAGGATGGCTGCCATCCTCTATATATGGTCCTTATTTTTCATCCCTATTTTCGCTCTTCGATACATATGAGCCAAACCATTAACCCTAGGACTATTTTGGTCGACTCCGGTTAATTTTTGATCCGACGGCCACCGCGCCTCCTCATCCGCCGCTTTGCTCCACGCATCTCGAGATGCCGCCACGCGCCGCCCTTCCGCCCACGGAACGCCCCGGGTTTTGAGGCCCAAACCCGTGAAACCCACCGATGGTTTTGAGGCTCAAACCACCAAATCCGCACCCGTGGTTTTGAGGCCCAAACCACGAAAACCCGCCGCCGATGGTTTTGAGGACAAACCACCAAACCTCCTCGACACGTGTCATCGCCGTCTTGACCGCCTCGAAGTCGCCAAGTCATCCGAGCTCCCCGCTCGCCGCCTCGACGACGCCGCCTTGACCCGATCGACACGGTCCCGCCACGCCCTCTTGCATCCGCCGATGTCCCGCATGTCGCCCACCATGGCTAGCCACCGCGATCCGTCCTCGGTCCAAGCCTCACGCCCCGTCCTTCACCTCCGCGGTCCGTCGGCCCGCACGCCCCTCCTTGGCCCCTTCACCTCGCCGTCGGCTACCATCTCCGAAGCCCACACCTGCACAACACGAACCAAGAGATACGCCTTCGACACACTCCACGTGCCGTGAACATAGCCAAGCATAAAGAATAAAGGAAAAATAGAATTAAAATGTTGACCGTTGACAATCACTCAATCATAAAACTAAACACATGTGACCTAAATCAACCATGTGTTCGCAAGGCTGAAGACTGAAGAATGTTGAGAGTTCAGGAGCAAAAACTGTGTGGTTGATTCGCTTGCTCAGTTTGACAGCGTTTTGCTATGCGTATGTCTATCGACGCAGTCCTTTGTTATTTGTAGGTTTCTTTAGTGGTCATCGTACCACACTGTACTGTTTGTTTCTTAGTTTTGCTTGAACGTGAACTGTTGGTTCCACCTTAGCTCTGTGATGAGCAAGTGTGTCTCTCTTATGCTGGCGTGTGGCCAATGCTTTCTTTTGCTTCCTGTAAAACTCTAAGAATGTTGTGTATTTCGGTTATGATTAATGGAAATGGGTATCCCGGTTCGAAAAAAATAGCAAGCTGCAAACATCTTAGTTTCCATTCTGTAGTTAATGTAGTTAGTGAGTAATCAGCTAATGTTATAACCCCTACTCAGCCTAGGATGAGCTGGGCGCTTTTCGCGCTTGTACTGAATGTTTGTTTCCCTCTTATTTTTTATCAAGCCGGGAAACCGGATCTTAAGAAAAGTCGGTCTTGCTTTGATTTAATAGGAGTACAGTTGTCCATCACATAATGAAGCATTACGCATACACATGAAGCAGTACGTATGTTACACTCGTATATAGTGGCAGTACTATCACGAATTGTAGTACGTAACGGGACACACATCTCATAGTACTCCAAATCGTAATCAACCTTTAATTTATGCAATGAACGTTGCTGATATTATTGGTTCTCTCTCTTATTATTTCCAGGGATTCGGCGAAATCATCCAGGAGCTGGTGAGAATCTGGGAATTGTGCGTCGTCCACCGCAAGGATAACCTTGATAGTATCCGTGTAGCTTTGCCAGTGTACAGTCAACGCCTAAAACGAGCAGATGTTAATATTATTGCAGGTTAATTACATAGTCTTGTAGATTTTGTAGTTTAGACAGTTGAAAAAACAAATAAGATTGACTAACCCAATTCAGTAAATCATATACGTAATTAATATTTCATTAGATATATGTGAAACTTATCGATGGATGCCCAAAGTTGCTTGGTGCAATGTAGACAACCCGGTGGCCGTAGAACTCTACTGGTTCAGTAGGACCAATCATGTTGGAGAACAGCACTGTGGTACTAGATATCATACGATGGAAGAGAGAAGTTGATACCTGCGAGATTAATTTAATCCCTCAAACAATGAAGTGTGTATATATTAATTGGCAAGGTAATTAAGAAAATGATCTTATATATGCTCTAAGATTATATCTCATAAACAATATACAGCCGGCTATACCTGGTTTTATATATAAGTGGCAAACATAAATGTGGGGGACATTTTATAACACATACTTCCTCAATTCCAAATTGTAAGTCATTCCAAGAATCTTGGAGAGTCAAAGTATCTTAAATTTGACTAAGTTTATATGATAAGATAATGACATTGGATGACATAGTATATCCATTTGATGTCACAAATCTTTGTAATTCCCTCTATAATTTTGGTCAAACTTGACATGTTTAGACTCCTGAGATTATTAGAATGAATCTACAATTTGGAATGCAGAGAGCACGTACTTTTTTTTAGGGAAGCCATTTGGCACACTTTATTGATCTTGGAACATATTTACATCGTTCACCAAAGCTTCTAAAATATTGCTAGGGGGTTACCTAGACATTTGGAATGATATTACTCTATATGCTTCTAACAACCCTACAAGACTATTATTAATTAGTATGTGTATTGTTTAGGAGAGATAGGATGCTCACATCACCCTAATTTTGATGGATGATCCCGTTCTTGTTTTCTGTTTAGTTAGAGTGATTTCAGCTGAATGGGACATATGGAGCACCTTAAGCCGTGAGCCCCACTTGTTATGTATGAATCATTTTCCATTGCTGCACATGCCGACCACCAGGCCACCTTGGAGCTTCCTCATCCGCCATGACTCCAGCGCGAGTAGGGCGTGGCTGGAGTGCATCCTCGGAACCCTGAAAACCTCTTCATCCTAAGATTGAAGCTAGCCCATGCAACCCTATCCTTGCTGTCGGAGCTATGTGGACCTATTGCGGTCTCCTAGTGTCAGGGGAGGTCACCCCGCCCTGCTCGTCCGACGCCTACCTAGGGGGCCGCATGTTCGCCTGGACAATGCATGCCCACCGCCTTGGCACCACGATTCTCTGGCAACCTTAGTGCCACGAGGTTGTCCGTCCTGACCTACTCATCAACCAAAACCACCAAAAATCGGGATCGGCCGATCCTGCCCTAGTGCCTTGTGAACTAAACACACATAGTTAGATGAGAGCGTATACTGTGCACACCAACCTTATATGCACACATGCACACCATCCATCAGGAACGCCCATCTCCCATCCGGTGGCCGGGGAGCGAGACTGGGCATTTTTGCGGAAAACCGCCCGCCAGGCCTTGCCAAACTTGCAAAAAAAACCCCGACACCCCACGCTCCTGGTCTCATCGAGTCACGCCGCCAGGTACGAGAGTCACGCCGCCGCCGCCGCCAGGATAGGCTAGCATCCCGTGCAGATCGTGCGCGCATGCTGGTGGACCTCGGGTTGGACGACCTCCGGGCGATCACTGACCCTCATTACGCAAGGCGCCGGGCGATCACTGCTCCTCATCATCGTCGCTGACGACCTTCGGCCGCTGTTGGATTGGAACCAGTACGGTGGAAATCAAGTTTAATTTAATCTACCGACATGGCGACATGCACTGGTCAGTCTTTGCATCATCCCAAGATATGCCGATACAGTAAATGGAGTTGCAAGCGGCACTGGTCAGTCTTTGCATCATCCCAAGATATACCGACATGCACTGAATCAGACTGAGTGCTCCTCATCATCCCAAGATATGCTGCATGCGTCTTCCTCGTTGCCGCCCGGATCAGGCCGCGGTCGAGCACCATGCCGTCGCGGATCAGGGAGCCACGCACGCGCCGTCAGGGGTGTTCGATGGGAGGAGACAATCCGGGCGGCGGCGTCGGTCTGGCCTGTTCGATGGGAGGAACCGCACGCCGGGTGAAGCGATGAGCCGGGCAGGGGGGTTCGTGCAAGATTGCCGCGCGTGCGGGCGTGTAAATGAAAAAAGGCCGTGCTCACGTTGCTAGCCTTTGGATGGAGAATCAAGCGCCCAGATTGATAGTGTGCATGTGTGCATATAAGGTTGGTGTACACAGGATACGCTCTCTAGTTAGATTCGCCGAACAAAGATACCAATGGATGGATACAGGGTGCGGTTATTACCTCGATGCCGAAAAGTTTGGTGACCGTTTCCGTAATCACACGAGTCACGATTGCTTCTAGCGAATGTTTCTTCCTATCCACAGTCTTCTTTGCATTGCGGACGTAGTCAAGAGGGTCATCATGCATAGCAATTTCGAATGGAAGCATGATGTACCCAAGTCTATTTCCCCATCTCAATTCATTGTGGTTACCAGACTCCATCATATTGGCTAATTCTTGCTCCGTAATATCACTGTAGGAATTAATTCATTGGTACTATATAACAAACTATATACACAAAAAAAAATGTTGCAAAGTTTTGCATTTAGGTGCACATGCACCATGGCTGTAGACCACAAGATACACATTGTGATCCGTGGTAGCACACTTCTCGAGCAAAGTGTGTATTGAGAAGTGTGCTAGCACGGATCACAATGCGTATCCCGTGGTCCGCAGCATGGGTGCATGTGCACCTAGGTGTAAATTTAACTTTCCCCAAAAATGTAACCATGTTTAAATGTTAGTTCTAGAGAAGTAGTAGGAGTAGGGCAGATGTATATTCCTCAGCTTACTTGTATTCCTGGTGTTGGCCTTAGATTGACAAAAAAGGACCGACCTTAATAAGCATGTGCCTTTCTTTGCATCATGGTCTCCTGAAGTAATAACTAGGTAAGCAAATAGTACACAAGTTTTGTGAACAACGTTACTAACACTTTATCCAATGAAGAAATGGCCAAAATAAACTTTGTAGATATGGAGAAGTTATGAAACTTTGTAGTTAAAAACCTTTTCATTTGAACTCGTCTAGGGCTTCAAAAAGCGTTTTCAAAAATTGATTTGTTAAGTGCTTTTTTTTTTTCTCACTCGACAAAGAGGTATTTTGCAGAGTGCCCTTTTCTTGGCACTTGACAAAAAGGCATTTTGCCGTGAGCAAAAAAAGATATTCGCAAAATGCATCTTTTCCGAGTGCCAAAAAAAGGCACCCGACAAAATACCTCTTTGTCAAGTGCCCAAAAAAAACACTCAAGGGCTTGACAAAGACCAATTTGTCGAGTGCTTTTTTTTTTGCCGGAGGTAGGAGGGGATTTGCAAAAGTGTGAATAGAGCGGAGGTTAATTGTAAAATTAACTAACCCTTGGATCAACATCCTATGGCCCAGATTAGAAGTTTGTATAGGTTGCACGGAGGGTTGGTTTGCACGATACGTTGCCAACTAAGTTACACGGCTCATCTTACAACCAGGAGGAAAAATAAAAAGCAAAGAGGTTTATCGAACGATCGGATAGTGATTACGACGGATGGGCGTTCAATGACTTCTTCGCTTTTTGCGAGATCGCATCTTCTGCAGTCCACCTCAACGACGGGGGGTTTCCTCTAGCTTTTGGTGCTTCAGGTTTGGTGGCAGCGGCTGGTGGCGGCGGTCTTCAACGACGGCGGTTGCGGTTGGTGTCCGTTCTAGAAGGTTCTAAGGACCAGTTTGTAATTTTCTTATTTGCTGGGGTCCTTGTAGATTATAGGCGGGGTAGCTGTCATACGTATCCTTATACGGTATACTTATATTGCTTTTCCCTTAATTAATACAGGTATGCTTTATAAAAAAAAACAGAAACGAACTAGGTAAAAGCTATGTTTCAATTCGTTTCCGAAGCTATGTGGCTTTGTTGGGGCAGTACTGGTGCTCTATATATATACCTCACGTATAATAATAAGCAATGGTGCCACTTACCCAGCTTTCGGAAGTAATACCGTGATAGAGCAGCAGATGTAACTCCAACTAGCACGTCATTTACCGTCTGCACGCGAGCGTGCGTCAAGACATGCTTTGTAAAGAGATGAAAACTGGCATTGCTGCTGCAATGGCTTGTGCGGTGCGGACTGCGTCCTTTGGGCGGCGCTTGCAGAACGGCAATGGAGATGACTTGGCTTTGCAGCGGCCCGCGGCGGTCTTTTTCAGCATGGCTGGAACCACCCGGTGCGGTGCAACGCCAATTGATGGCGCAAGCGACAACCCTGGTCTCATCGATTCTCGACGGCGGCGGCTTTTGCTAGGAGGAGCTACGACGGGGACGTCGACCCACGGCGGGCGGTTTGGCTGCTTCAAGATGATCTTCGTGGGTGGGGCATCTTTGCTCGCTGTCTTGACGGATACCTTTGAAACGTGGCCTGAGCATGGAGTGTTGTGGCGGGCGTGGCGAGAGGCCCCCGTGCACAAGTGAGGAGTCCAACGGCGGATGCGGCGAGGCCCCCCCGGCGCTGTGGAGGCTCGGTCTCGGTGTTTTCATTCCGTCGGATGGTGACTTGGTTGCAGCGGCACTCACGGCGAAGGGTCCCTGCACGGCGGTGGCCTTCTCGGTGTGGTGGTGTCCGCCCCTTTGTGTATCTTTGGCGCTGGGCTTCGTCGGTGGCTTTCGACGACCGCATGTGTGCGGTTTGGGGGTGGATGCCGCAGTTGCCTCTGTCTTCTCCGCTGCTGGGTGTGTATACAAGCTTGGCTGTGTTGTGGTCCCTTCCGACCGGCCGATGAGTGGTTACCAGCGTTGATGTCCCAATCCAACGGGTGAGTATAGTTAGGTTTTTTTACTCTCTTTTGGCGTTGTTGTGTTGTGTTGGTGTTGTTTCGTTGTATGACCCAATCTGGGATTCTCCTTTTTAATATAATCGGTAGCTCTCCCCGCCCGATTCGTTTCAAAAAAAAAAAAAAGAGAAAAAAAAAAAAATCTGTCAATATAAAAAGATGTCATGTACGTACGCAGCGGAGAGCGTGCTTGACGAGCTTGACGTCGTCGAGGCTGAGGGTGCGGGTGACGAAGCGCTTCCGCCTGAGCTCCACGCCCTTGACGCCAGTGAACACCGTGGGCGGGTCGCGCACGAGCTGCAGCGCCATGGCCACGAAGCGCGCCACGTCCACCGCGGTGTTCCAGGCGAGCAGGACGCACGACATGAACCACGCGGCCAAAGCCACGGCGCCGGCCGACCACGCCGGCCTGGGCTCGACGCCGTAGAGGGGCGGCGGCCCTTGCTGTGCCGCTCGGCGCCGGCGGCGGGGGTCGGCATCAGCATGGTCGGCAGGGCGTTGGGGTCGGAGGCGCTCCGCGTGCACGCCAGGAGGAGGGGACACCAGCGACGTGCCGTCGCCGAGGGCGTGGTGGACGCGCAACACCGCGGCGGACGCCGCCTCGGAGGTCGGGAAGTTGAGGACGTGGAGCTCCCACAGCGGCCGCGACTGGTCCATGGGCAGCGTCGACAGGGACGCCACGTAGTCCTCCAGCACCTTGTCAGGGTCGGCCGCGACAGCGGTGTGATCCAGGTCCGGGACAATGAAGTGGTCGTCCAGGTTCACTGTGGTCCGAACCCACCGCGGCTCTGCTCCGTCCATCACCTGCTAGATCGTCCATTGCATTGGTTTTAGTACGTGTACGTCATCAGTGCTCCGTGTGCTTTTAATTTGTTGCAAATGTATGTAAAGTGCAATTAACAATATGTTTACATCACAGTTCTTGTCAATCCGTTAGTAAAACAAACTTAGTAAAACACATACTCGTAGGCTGCAGAAGCGGGGGTGTCGCACCAGGGTTACCCCGAGGCCAGCGCGGGCAAGGTCAAAGTCGACGGCTTTTGCCAAGGCCGAGGACGGCGACGATGTAGAAATCGTGGAACATGCGTGCTGTAGGGCTCAGGGGCTCTTCGTCTGCCTCGCCGATCGTCCCAACATGGCGGCAGGCAGTGTCTATCGAAAGCGGCGATGGTGCCGATAGCGCGCCCATGGGGCTGGCGCCATGGGCAACCATTCTCGCTATCTCACAGAGTGGTTGGCCTTAAGAATGTGGATATCTGGATGCCGATCGGCGACCATATTATATATAGGGCATGTTTGATAGCTGTTGTCAGCTATTTTTTTTATTTTCTTCCAAACACTCATTTCTAAATAACTTCATTTTCTCCCCTCTCACCCAAGACATGAGTTGTGATGAAGTAAAAAAAAAACAGCTTATCTCAGCTTAATTTCTCCTTCATTTCTCTCTCATCTATGCATGAAGTTATTGATTGAAAGTTATTTTTGTCAAAACGATATTTTCAAAATAGCTCAGTTTTACCTGAAGAATTGCTTACTATGAAGTTGTTTTTTTAAAAAATAGCTTCCCTAATCCCTAATGAAGCTGAGCTATGTCAAACGAGGCCATAGAGTTATCAAGAGAAGATTACATTAACTGAATTCCCACTGGCAACAATCAGTTAGTCGTTGGCAAACTGCAGTGCTGACCACCACGTCAATGGCATTTGAGGCAGGGCCTCCCTCTAAAGATCTAAGCCCTTCTCACTAAATACCGTAGTATAATAGACCCAAGACCTAGTATTTTATAGCCCAACTTTATTGTAAGTTTAGGACATTGATTTTTATATAGAATTGCAAAAATATATGAATTCTTTTATGTATCTCTTTGGAACAATAGACTTATTGCCATCCTGAAATTCTATAAAACCCCTATGGAATGGCTTATTAATGCATAGAAATTTTGAAGACAATCTAACATGAATTTCAACATCTTTGAAAATTTCCGTTGTGTGTCTTCTAATTTCCACGCTTCTCCTGTGTTGTATCCAAATACTCCATTACATTTTCGATCTCTATAGGGTTGTAGGTGACATGCAACTACAATCCTATGTTTTTACAATTCTCCTGTGATACAATCCTATGGTTTTACAATTTCACACGTTTCTGTTGTAAAACACACGGACTCTGTCCTAGAAGGAAAGGAGAAGGAGGAATCCTAATCCTAGTCCGTTTCGTATGTGGGCTCTTACCGAAACTCTTAGACCTTGGCAGGACTATATATATGTGGGAGCTCTATGTTATAATTAGCAATATTCAGATGAATAAAGAATAGTCTCCCTATCTTGTGTCTACTTGTTCTACTTCTTTCATCTACTGCGTGATCATGAGAGACGGAGAGGGGAAGGTCCTAACCGCTGACGACGCGTTTCATAACACGTTATCAGCACGACAAGCTCTTCGTCGACATCGCTGTTGAAGCTGCCGCCGATCTTCGCCACCGACGCCGCGGCCGACGCCCCCGCCCGCGACTACTTCGACGACGTCGACATCCCCGA
The DNA here is from genome assembly GCA_015847255.1 of Hyparrhenia diplandra. Classification (NCBI taxonomy): domain Eukaryota; kingdom Viridiplantae; phylum Streptophyta; class Magnoliopsida; order Poales; family Poaceae; genus Hyparrhenia; species Hyparrhenia diplandra. The sequence goes on from JADLZK010001075.1 coordinate 87,686, forward strand.
TGTTGTTAGCGGAACGGATCTGCTACCTCTGCCTGCTACGAATCTGCACTGCATCGACTCATCGTCATGCCGGCAGGTCCCCACGGTCTAGCCGAACTGTCCTACGTGACAGCCTTCGCTTCTTCACGAATTCAAGAATCAAAGGTATGAAAGAACCATGTCTGGCAGATTGTGTTATTCTTCGAAAGCCGATTTGCATGAAGACAAATCTGAGATGCACCACGATACGTATTTTCGTTACATGCACCTTAGCTTTGGCTAACATATGCTGGATGAGATCGAGTTGGGCAATTGTTTTGTTTTTGTCCTGTATAGAGCGTACACGCAGTATGCATATATATACATGAAGTGTATCTATACTTGTAGTGTATACACACGAAGGTGTAGACCAGTAACATCCTGCAGATATGGATCTACGCTCTGTATTCTTCGATGTTTTATATATACATTCAATTGCATCTGGGTTAAAAAAAAAAACGAGAACACCTAGGCTCCTGCATGAGCGCACAGGACCGTATTGCTAGTACGCACGCTATCACTATGGCTATCACCATAAGCATCTTGCAGACTTACACAGGCCTTGCCGGTGCATCTTGTCGGTTTGCATCCGTGGCGGTCATTAATTAATCCCACCTGCATGTGGTTTATTCCTGCTGCGCCGCAGCTACACGATGCTCGTTGCCTGTCCAGCGTGGTCACCGATCCTGCAGCCTCGGACCCCCTGTTCGCCATGGCTACAAATCCTGTACGTGGCTTGCACGCCACCGCAGATGGTACCACGTATCATCATCCGGCCTTCACTAGAACGCGACCAGAATGTCGCAGAGGGCTTTGCAGCCGCATTGTCAAAGCGTCATGCCATGCCTTTACAGCGTCAGTCATTTGCACGCATTAAGCAAGCAGTTATATGTCTATATGACAACGCCGTGGACTGGATTCCTGAAGATAAAGGCTGGTTAGAGCTTTAACTCTAATTCAATTCGAGAACGTAGCCCGAGTAATGAATTGGATCTAAACTCTCGTAGAGTCGATCATGCACTTCCTGTGAATTATGAAATCAGAGTGTTTTCAGTTTTTTTTCCTGATTATTTAACCCATCTTATTTATGCAAATTTATTGTCTTTCTTATACCCGTATGTATAAGAGTGTGTATTATATATACACATTAAAATTGAAATTTAATGGATATTGCTTTTTTTGAAAGTTTTGCTACACATGGGATTTAATATGTGTTATGAGTTTTTATACCACGCAATTATAAGAATAAAATCTTGAATGGTTACAGTAGAAACATGGTATAAGGTGTATGAGCTCTCTAAATCCTGCAGACCTTAGACTTCACTTTTGAGAGACTCATATTTATTTTTCCTAGCATATGAATTTTTGAGATGAATGAATACTTGGTATAAATTCTGAAAATTTACATATACCATAATCCCGAAAAATGCTAGGATGCTTCTAAGAATATTTTGAGTAACCATCCACTATTTTTTTTGCACCTTGCTACTCGTTTACATGTAGTAGACTTATATGCACATGGTCTATGTTATGTTAATATGCATGCCTTAAAAGAAGAAGCAATATCCTAAAATTACTCAGAAAGTAAAAGTATTTGTTACGGTCGTTATTAAATCCATGTAGGATATTTTGCTACCATTGAAGTGTAGTAAACTCAATATATATATTTCTGAATTACTCTCTAGAATGAGTATATATATGGCCGATAGAAGTAACAAATGCATTGTGGGACTCATTGCATGAGTAAAATCCCAAATTATGATTATAGAATATCATATTGCATTGAAAGTCGAATTTTAAAGCTTGTATGCTTAACGCTGCTCTATAAACAATAGCTCGAAGCTTTGTAAATGTCTAGAAGACAAGATGGTAAATAAGATTTTATCAAACTATATTCTTGAAGAAGTGTCTCTTGTGTATAAGAATATCAAAGAGCAATGTAATACTTGAAGTATTTGAATTTACCATCAGAAACTACTCATGAAAATTGAGTTAGAATTTTTAGACAGCTTTACAAACCAGGATATTAAGTTGTAATAATTTTGAATATGTGGCTTGCATATGTTACACTGCTTGAAGGCGTGTGACTACATATCATAACTATTGAATATAAAGCATGAAGCTACCGCTTGTCAAGTATAGAAGTTAAGACATACGAGAATGTATATTATTTGGAACATATAAAGTTTCTCTTGAAGAAGAACTTAAATCATGTGCTTATTATCTTTGAAGTTTATATCGAAGTATTGATAGTAGTGGTTGTGGTGCATTAAGTTTTAATTCCCGTTGAATTAAGTGGCTAATGGTTAATTTGTTAGCTTAAGTCTAATATGAAATATTTAATATTCTTAGTTGCAATTCTTGTTATTACTTGAAGTAAAATGTGCGAACATCTCATGGAATAAATTAGTTTTATATGTTTCACATATAAACAATTGCCAATTGCCTATTAAAATAATTTTTGCATTAATTTATCCACAAAGAAGCCTCAATTAACCATGAAGGTTATAGTTCTTTTGTGCATCACTACCATGTAGGTAGATAGAAAACTAAATTTTCTAAAAAGCACATGAACAATTGGACTAAACGGCATATTAATTGATCTTGGAAGGATCGATTTAGCCAAATCCTAAGTATTTAATATTTTAGTCCATTAACTAAAAAGTTGTATCCTACCCTAAGTCTATTGTTGTACACTGAATACTACATTGGATATGTGAATTTCATGCCATAATCAATGAATACTAGAAGTATGATTGGATTCTATGAAGCACTAAAAGTGACTATTCATAGATAATGCACGAATCAAATCGCTACTTGAAGTAATTATGGCATAAAAGGGGGAGAAATTTTGGGTAAAGTCATAAGAAGATGTGGATAATATATAGGCATAGCTGTCCTAAGTCGATCTTTAAGTGCATGTATCGAGACTTGAAGTTTCGCCCGCGTCCCTTAGGCCGAAGTTAACTTTCTCTCTTGCACTAATTGCATGTAAGCTCGTATTTGTGCATTTTGTTGTTATCTATTATGTTAGACTGAATACTAACATTCCACATTACACACGCATGTGTATCTCATTGAGCTGCAACTATCTTCACTCTTGCATGAATATTAGCATAGCGGCTATAGTTGTAGCTAGTAGCTATATCTTTACGCTTCCCTCATAATTAAAATGGCTAGCTAGCATGCTACGTCTATATAGTTCTTGTTGAACTAAGGAATGATTTGCTTTCAATGCATCGTATGCATAAGCAATAGATTGGTCTAGGACCGAAGCGACCTAAGATCGGGGGAGTGAGTTTATGAAATTTTACTCAATAGAGACTAACCCATTTGATGGGATGAATAGTTGTGGAACTAAGATGTTGGATAACACAATTATGAGGATTTGGGATTTATTATGAAGAAAATGCATCAAGGGATTTTTGCATTAATGGCAATTAGAAAATTCTCGGAAGAAAATTCCATGTGAATTTGAATGTTGCGTATTTTATACATTTGAAGTGTATGATCCATTTTTTTGTATGAGTACTTGGATCAATTTTTTTAGGCTAATTAATAAAGAAGCTAGAGAATGAAATAGTTTTCTAAACTATGATTTGTGCATATTTGGTGGAGAACATCCCCGATTTTGTATGAATCTTTGAACATTCTTAAATGCACTTTAGGTATTCTAGCTCATTTGTATAATGAATAATAACCCCCATATTGAAATATGTGTGTGAATATTTCCCATAAAATTTATCATAGCATACATAAATGGGCATCCACTTGTAGTTAGAGATATATGAATTTGAATTAAGCCCATGATAGGGGATATATTTTGAAGTATGCTATTAATGATCTAATATTGGCATTAGGGGAGAGAGAGCCTATATTTTTAAATGCCAAATATTATTTCCATAGAAGGAAAATGATCTTAAGAGAAAATATTCCTTGGAGCTTGAAGCAGGAATAGTATCACACACTAAGTCATACAATAGTTTGAATAATGCTCTTGTGAAGCCCGAAGCGAGCATATGCCGATATATTTTGAAATGAGAGGAGTAACTTGAAGTTATGAACCAGAAGTTGTGTTTACTAGTAGTAAACTAAATGTTATATACTATCAATCTAAAATCTTCGGGGGACGCCTGTGGGTTCTAGTTTAGCGTATACACGTTAAATAGGAAAGAAATGGAACTCCTCCATTCTCATGAAGAGAACGCCTCACGAAGAAGGTTAAGCACCTCATGAAGAGGATCATCATAAAGATGACATCCAACATAATTAGCGCGCACCTCACTAGTGTTGGGTATGCGAGAACAATATATTGTCTCTTGTTTGGGAAATGACAGAGATAGAATATTCTCATATTGTGAGAGTATTGGGAGAAAGAAAATAATTGTCGACAAACTACCTCTTTAATTGCAAATGTTTCTCTTATGAGAACCCGGATCCGGGAAACAAAGTCCATGGCAAAATCGCCCTGTAGCGATTATATCGGGTCAATGAAGAATGCAATTAAGGTTGAATCTCCGTTAAGAAGAAATGAATGTTACGCTATATCTCGGCAAATGAAACGAAGGAATATCGAATATGCAGTTATTAAGTGGATTATGAAAATCCATATAATTCGAAAAATATAAATCGCAACTTATAGAAATCTTATACTAAGTATTAAAGTCTAAGGTATATATTCCCTGAATGAATATTCAAGTCTCAAGAAGAGCATGTCCTAGAAGGATTACAATCATTGAATGATTTTATAGTGAATAACTCAATGTCATTGTGTATATGACTCATCTCTCGTAAAAAAAGAGAGAATATATCTCATAGAAGAGATTAATAATTTACTAAGAATGAAAGTACATCCTTGAATGAATTAATCCATAAAGGATTTACCAGTCAATTCTTGAATAAGCACCATTCATCCCTGAAGTGAATATAGACCGAGAAAAATAAAATGAGGGATCTTAAACACCGTGAAGGTGTCATCGAAACACTTAGAAAGTGTATGAAAAGCTAGCAATGTAGTGTTGATATCCTCTATATACCACGGAAGGTATAAGAATAATGGTGGTTTTGGCAATTGAATTATCCCCTAAATACCAAATTCAAGGCTGGATTTGTACAATCAAAATCTCGAAGATTTATAGAATACATTTTAAAAATCCACTAAGGATTAATTATAAGTATCTAAACTCTAGCATAAGTTTGATACACTATCCGTAAGATATTGAATATTAATTTATTTACCCCATAATCCTCCGAAAGGATCTATTTCTCCGAAGGATAATATTTGTTTGTTTTGCACAACTAATAGGTGGTCATTATGCATGAAGCATATTGCTCCCATATAATTCATAGAAGAATTATAAGCCAATTTTTATTTACACACGTTTTTTGAAAAGTGTGGTTTGAACAATAAAGTTCAAAGTTTGGCTTTTTATGAGGGGGGGCATATTTTATTGCATCTACCTTTAAGGTAAACCACTACAATTATAAAGATCAAGTAGATCATATTTGCTAAAACACTGAAGTTTATGCATAAATTATGAAGATCAATACCTATTCACGAAGAATAGTATATCCTGAAGAATATATGATCAAGAAGGTTAAATGTTGTACTCTTTTTTTTTTTTCCTATGTGAGTTTTTACCGAAGGTTTCTCACACAGGTTTTTAATGAGACAACATGTGCAATGCAATTAACGAATGCGATGTACTCTTTTCTCCAAGAACCGTTTTTTCCCTCTTTGGGTTTTCGGATGGAGTTTTTGATGAGGCATATGCATATCGTGGTAATCGCCTCAAGGGGGAGTGTTGTAAAACACACGGACTCACGTCCTAGAAGGAAAGGAGAAGGAGGAATCCTAATCCTAGTCCGTTCGTATGTGGGCTCTTACCGAAACTCTTAGACCTTGGCAGGACTATATATATGTGGGAGCTCTATGTTATAATTAGCAATATTCAGATGAATAAAGAATAGTCTCCCTATCTTGTGTCTACTTGTTCTACTTCTTTCGTCTCTCTAGCATTGATCATGAGAGACGGAGAGGGGAAGGTCCTAACCACGACGACGCCGCGTTTCATAACAGTTTCTACTGTGTCGTATCAAAAATATAAAGACTCTCGAGCACTCTACACAAACAGCGACTGAACATCTACTGCTGTCTTTCGCCACCACCAGCCAACCATAATAATAGGAGTAAAAAGGATTACTAGTCCAGCATATCAGCAGGTTACACATTGCTGTTCGCGCTACTTATTACCACCGATTACAATTTTAAGTAAATTTATATCATATTTTACTAATACTTATAATACAAAATTAAAATCAATAGATTCATGATGAAATATATTTTTATAATAAATTTTGATGGAGACATAAATATTAATATTAATTATTATATATTTGGTCGAATTAACTTTGGTCAAGTTGACCGGCAGCATGATTACCATAGTTGGATGTTTTTTTTGGGACGGATGGACTAGCTACTGCAGCCTGTCTCACCTTCAGGTCCTTAATTAAGCTACTTGTCGTTGGCTGCTAGCAGGTTTACAGTACCTGTCACTGTCTTTAGTATTGATAATTATCAAGAACTAACTAGGAATTTCAGTACAAGCTAACAAGGAGTTATAGTACAAAGGGGTGTTAAACTACATTGTAGTCGTCCATCATTGTCGCTGAACTGTACGTCTTGCAGTGTACTCCACATCCTGTTTGCTATGTTATTTCGCATCTCATTTCCAGCTTGTCCCAAGTTGTTGATCCAATGCTGGCACATCACTACTGTATTGGTCACCTCCTTCTGGTACATTTGTTATGTTGCTTTTGATCGATATCGGTGGTACCACCATGTACCAAATCAGCATCTCCATTGTGTAACCGGAAGAAAATGTGTGTTAAACAACAAGCTATAGAGATATCCACCTGTGTCACTCTACGTCATACGTTAGTACATGATTTATTTTATGTGATACACCCCCAAATCATTCTGTGGCAGGCACACCTTTTACAACCACGGTACATGGCTGGCGAATCGGCGGCCGTCCGCCATTTAAAAAAATCGATTTTCTGTGGCGGGCACCTTAAAAACGTCCACCACGGTAAATCAATTTTCTGTGACGGGCATCCGTAAACCGAGGCCTAGAAAACGGCACATCTTTTTTTAGATAATGGATAATACAATCCGGCCTCTACATCCAGGGATGTACACAGCCACTTATTACAGAGATTTGTGAAATTAAAAACCGACCGCAAGCCGGGTGTCTGAAATATAGACCTAGGAACTAAAGCAAACGGAATAAATGCTTCCATCCCTTATTGGAAATTTCTAATGCAACCATCTCCAATTGTTTGCTCAATGCAATCAGGGCATCCTTAGCTTGCTCGGCATCTTTGTAATTGGGCCTAGAAGCGCGACCAATACGCTCCCCCGAAGATAATAACGCATAATATAGTTAGATTTCAATTTTTTAAAATCGCGTGTCATTGCGACATCTCCGGACGGCCCGCAGTAAAGGCAGCTACACCAGCCGGATCAACGGCTTAGATTTTTTATGTTGATTATTAAGCCAAGTACCAAACATATGGTTAACCGAAACAGGTTGGGTAAGATTAGTAGCATAGAAAATAATCCTCCAAATCATCTTGGTAAAAGGGCAATCAAAAATAGGTGTTGGATAGTTTCATTCATGTTACAACACTCACATTTCGACTCCTTTCCAATTTTTTCTGGCAAGGTTGTCTTTTGTCAAAATGACACCTCGTTGGATAAACCAGAGAAAGATTTTGATTTTTAGAGGTATTTAGTGGAAAACGGCAGATCTTGGCTCGAAACCATGCTTTATACAAATTGCGGAGTTAGGTTTTCAGCCATTCGGTCCGCCCGGTCCGACACATCCTCCTTGTCCACTTCACCTCACCGTCGGGTTACCATTTTCAAGCTCCACACATATATAACACGAACCAAAAGATACGTTTTCGACACACTCCACGTGTGCCGATGAACATAGTCGAAGCATAAAAGATAAAGAAAATAGAAGTAAAATATTGACGGTTGACGATCACTTAATCACACAATTAAACATATTTGATCTAAATCAACCATGTGTTCATACTAATATACAAACGCGCCACTCATACACGACTTTTATACGGTGAGTATACATGGCGAGTGATCACTGACCACAGCTTCTCAGACAGTAAAATGCCAAGACGATCCAAACAAGGCGGTCCATGGCATCCCTGTACTACGGTGTCTCGCCGGTCACCTGGCCTCATCCGGTCGGTCATGCATGGCTCTCAGCCTCGGGTGCGGAGCGCGTGCATACACGCGGCGGCAATGCAGCATGGCCGGAGCACCAGCTCATCCCCACAGCAGTGCTGAAGCAGCTCCCAGGCGCGGCCGTGCACGCGCACGCATGCCCGGCGGGGACAAGAGCGCAGGCCCTCGCCCGTACGTGTCGCCATCTCGAGGCCTTGCCGCACACGCGTGGCGCCGCACGGGCACCGAGGGACCCTGCATTTCGTCCGCGTCGGCGCACACGTCCCCGGCCCGGCCGGCCGGCTCCTGAAGGGCCCTGGCCTCAGCTAGCTTGTGCCGTGCCGCCTCTCCACCGGACGGCTATAAAAGGGCGGCGCCATCTGATCCTCCATATCACGCAAGCAAGCCAGTACGTAGAAGTGCTCACTCTCAAGCTATCAAACGGGCAAACTAACAGCACGCTTTCTTTTTCTCTCCGCGACTGCGGAGGCGACGAGAGAACCCTGTGCTCCAGCCGGCGAGACCGCCGTTCTTCCTCGTCTCCGATGGCCTGATTGGCCTCGGATGCGAGGAGAATGTGTGGATCTCTGCCCGGCTGTGTAGATTAGGTCCTACTAGGTGTAGGTTTTGGTGTCCCGGCGGCGTTCGCAAGGTGGAGGCGGCGTTGCCACAGTGGAATAAGGTCCTCCAGGCTCTTTTCCACCTTGCCGTCATTAGCTCCGGTGTCGGCGACGGGCCTGTGGGGTGGGAGCTCTTTGGATTTGGAGACCGAGTTGAAGCTCCAGATCTTGACAGCTCCTGTACAGGAGTTCCTAGCTAGTGGAGCCCGATCTTATTCGGTGCTTCAATCAGGTATGATGCAGAGTGGAGGTTGTTGGCTTCGTGGATGTGTGGTGGGTGGATTTGCTCTTCTTCCTCGTTGGTCTCCGGCGATGAGAGTGAATCCAAGGCCAGGGAGGCATGGGGTGTGGCCCCGGCCGATGTTGCTCCACGGTGTGTCGATCAGTTCCCGTCCTTCGAGGTGGGATTCTTTTGCGGCTCTCTCTAAAGCCTGTGTGCGATGATGTCTCTCCTGGCTTCAGTATCCTGCCGTTCTTCACTTGCTCCGATGTTGGCCTTAGCGACGGCGGAGTAGAACGAACAGCGGCAGCGGCAGCTTCTCTGAGTATGGAGGATCCAAAGGACCTGATTGTAATATCCACTTTTGTTAGGGTCTTCTTTGTAAAGTTGGTTGGACAGCTGTCTCCTCTGTACACTTCTAGGAGGTGCCTGTACTTGTCTGTGTATGTTGTCCTGATATATTAATACAGGTTTGTCTCCTTATCAAAAAAAAAAAAAAAAAAAAAAAAGCCAGTACGTAGAAGCTAACAGCAACACCTAGAGAGCAGAGCATTCCTGCGTCCACACGTACGCGCGTCTAGCAAACCGGCCCAACTCGTGAGCTTCGTTCGTTAGTTTGAAGGATGGCGTCCGGTCAGGAGAGCAGAGAGGAGCTGGAGCGCATGGCGGAGGAGGGCCAGACCGTCGTCCCCGGCGGCACCGGCGGCAAGACCCTTGAGGCGCAGGAGCACCTCGCCGAAGGTTCGTAACCTACCTACGGCCGGCCTACGGATCAGTACTGTGTAAATAAATGTCCAACAATTAAACTGACCAATGAAACGACTGTGTTGCTCGGTTGATGTACGCGTGCAGGGCGCAGCCGTGGCGGGCAGACCCGCAAGGAGCAGCTGGGCCACGAGGGGTACCAGGAGATGGGGAAGAAAGGCGGCCTGAGCACCAAGGAGGAGTCCGGCGGCGAGCGCGCCGCCCGGGAGGGTATCGAGATCGATGAGTCCAAGTTCAGGACCAAGTCGTCCTAGGTCTCTGATGCGTGGGTGCAATAGGAGCAATGGGAAGTGTAGGGTGTAGGCTAGTCGTAGCACGCGTGCACTGAATAATGTTAGGTGCTGATCGATGATAGCCAATCGTCAGCGGTCGTCGTGGCTTTGTGTTCATTAGGCAGGTTTCTTCAGGCTTTGTCGCTGGGAGTTTTAGCAGCCTGTGTTCTGGATCAATGTAGTTCCTAGCTAGTATGTGGTGTGGGTCTATCCAAGCACCTGATGGCTCAAGATCGTCGATCGAGTTTGTATTCATGCTTTGTTTTGGTAACCTAGTTGTCGGTTCGTAACACATAAGAATCTTAGCTGCTCTTTCGACTACTGCAATTTGTTTGGAGTGATTTTCTTCGTACCTCCTGACGGTATTTCTTTGACGGATGACTGACAAAAGAATGTAACGTCAGTAGGTCAAATACGTTGTCAGATTAATTAGTTCCCTCTAGGCTTACTCGAGGGCCCGTTTGGATCCTTTGAATTTGAGGAATTAGAATCTACTTAATAAATTAAGCTATTTAGTTTAGAATTTGAGATTCCTTAACTTTTCAAAGTTCACAAATAAGCCTATCTCAAAGTTCACAAATAAGCTTTATCTCAAAGGTGGGTGGGAGATAGAAATTGAATTTCATTGACTGACCGCTAAAACACCTTTTGAGATAGGCTTATTTTAGGAATCTCAAATTCCAAACTAAATAGCTTAATTTATTAAGTAGATTCCAATTCTCCAAATTCAAAGGATCCAAACGGGCCCCCGGGGATATTGCTAATTTTCCTGGTGGTTAAGGAAACCGATTTTTTTTTCTCAAATCACCTCCAGATTGATTATTTAGTATATGACAGTACAATATTGTGGAAAAAAATCGCAATATTGTGGAATAAATGGCTCGTGCATTTTCGGCCGAGTCTCCACGATACACTGTTTTCTTGGGCAGATTTCGTAACCGTCTTGGGCAGATTTTGGCAGCCCGAGCCCCAAAACAATGTTTTCTTGGGGAACTCAGTCTGATCATGTGGCAAACTAGTAGATGCCGCAGTTGAAAGTTTTATCATTAAAATGCATATATCTTTACCTTCTATCTTCTAGGAGTTCCTTATAACTTTTTTCAAATCCATTGTTGAGTAATATCTCTCAACAAAATCTGACGATTTTCTAGGTGGTTAATCCCTTGTTGAGTGTACTTCTCTGATGAAATCTGACGACCTATCCTGCAATCTTCGATGGGTCTTTTCCGAGAGGTGTTCATAGATCTATTGGGCAACAACAAGCGTCAAATCAGTCTAGACATGTTGGCCGATCGGCTTCGGTGTTTAGACCTATCTTCGCTGCGTGTCCAGGCTATTTGCAGCTTCGGACGATTGTCTCTACCTGTGATCAAAGTTAGCTTCAACAGTTACCCAGAGGGCAAAGACTCTAATTTTATTTTCCACTAAACAACGGCTGAAAAAGAACCTTGTGCAATGTATTTTTTTAATGTTTGTACACCTTTTTTTCTGATTGCAAGATATACGCGGTAGGTCCGTTTATGCTTCGAAAATAATATCATAACACATTTTGTCAAGAATCAAGTCGCGTAGAGTTTACTAGAATCTGGCGACCATAATTTGTAGTCTTTTTACAAAAAGAAAGCCAAGGACGATATATTTCTTTAAGAAAAAGGAATGTATGTAGCTAGAGCCTAGAGCTACCTTTCGGGTGAAAGCATATATCGCTCAAATTTTATGTTTTCCGTGGCTGTGACAACTATATACCAACGTCAAAGTATATATATCTCAAAGCAAACCTAGCTAGCGGACACAAATTTTTCACAGTTTAGAGAAATAAATTTTCAACACAAAACAACAGCAAAGTCCCACAACAATTAAAAAGGATCCCTTCAGGGACAAAATATGCTCAGTTCCACTCAAATCATTTGCCCATTCGGAGATCACAAATCTTTTCCCACTCCACCCTAATGATCATCAATCAATTATATACAAAGGCCGCCATGTCTGCATCTTTGAAAAAAGGGAAGAGCAATCTTCTGCAGCAGCATCTGGTAACAGTAATTTCCCTTGCTATATAAAGGGGAGGAATGCAGGAGTCTGAGGGCAAGCTAAACCGATCGAGGAGCTGAGCTAAGCAACGCGTAGCAACTAAGCAGCGCAAGCAAAGCTCCGATCGAGCTCCCAGCCGGCCGGCTAGCTTCATTTCGCCATGAACATGGGTGGCAGGACCCCGGCGACGATCCGTTGCAAGTACTGCAGCGCGAGCCTCACTGTGTGCGCCGGCGAGCGCGCCGTCCAGTGCACGCAATGCTGCGGCGTGACGCGTATCCGGCGGTCCTTGTCCTCGTGTATCCCTCTGCCGGCGAGGCCAGGGGCGGCGCCCGCCATGGGCGCCTTCCCGTGCGCCCGCGGCAAGAAGCGCGCCGTCCTGATCGGCATCTCCTACGCCAGCGTGCGCCGGGGCTGCGGCCAGCTCAGGGGCCCCATCAATGACGTCAAGTGCATGAGGCAGCTCCTCTGCCAGCGCTTCGCCTTCCCCACCGACTCCATCATCATGCTCACTGGTATATATGTGTGATGGGTTCGTCTTCGTTCATGCATTGATGCATTTCTCTCCCAAGAAACTAATTGATGGGGATGATGCAGATGAGCAGAAGGACCCGTTGAGGCTGCCGACCAAGGACAACATCCGGATGGCGATGCGATGGCTGGTGCAGGGGTGCAGCAGCGGCGACTCGCTGGTGTTCCATTTCTCTGGGCTGGGCGCGCAGGTCGCCGACGAGGACTGCGACGAGGTGGACGGGTACGACGAGGCCATCTGCCCGCTGGACTCGTTCCAGAAGGGCCCCATCGTGGACGACGAGATCAACGAGACCATGGTCCGGCCGCTGGTGCACGGCGCCAAGCTCCACGCCGTCGTCGACGCCTGCCACAGCGCCACCGTCCTCGACCTCCCGTTCCTCTGCAACATGTCCAGGACCGGGAACTGGCAGTGGGAGGATCACCGTCCCCCGTCGGGCGTCTGCAAGGGCACCAGCGGCGGCCAGGCGTTTCTCATCAGCGGCTACAGCGACAACAAAACCAAGTTCAGCGTGGTCAGTGAACACTGTAGTCATATGGTCACCATGAACGTAACGCTCACTCTGATGATCTCTTGCGACACGCCGTGCTTGTTCTACTGTTGCAGACGCCGGAGGCCTGCGCGACGGTGGGTGCCATGACACACAGCTTCATCAAGGCCGTGGAATGCGAGCCGCAGGGGGTCACCTACGGCCGCCTGCTCACCTCCATGAAAGCCATCATGACCAACGCCGGCGGCTGCAACCAGATGCAGGGTCCTATCGGCGCCGGCGCGCCCGGCCGCAAGGTCGCAAACTTCAGCGGCGTGCAGGTGAGGCTCTCGATCTCTGGCCATCGCGATCCCACGACCTGAGCACTGACTAGTTTGTTGTGATCTGTCCATGACATGCAACTCATATATATGGCTCGTCTTGCAGGAACCTAACCTGTCCTGCTCGGAGATGTTCGACGTCTACCGCAAGCCCTTTGCGCTGTAAACTCTGGCTTTTGCCAATGCAGACATACTGCCGTCGTCTGGACTCTATAAACTGCCGTGTCGTCGGAACAATAAACCAGACGGGTTTAAGGCTTTAAGCATATGACATATGCTTGCTTGCTTGCTAATGATGTGTGTCCGAATTGTCTGTGTGTCAATAATGTGTGTCGTCTATGTGCATATGCACTTCACCGGCCTACTGTACCTTATGCCCCATTGTAACAAGGCAACTGTTTCTCTTATATAATATATAACTCTATAAGATAAACTAAGTGTTATGGTACTTAATCTCGCATTCAGAGAATGATTATAACTTTGTACTTTATATAATCAATCAAAATTGACATCGAAACCGATGAGGGTGCGGTGGAACTGAAGCCGATTCCCATTGGCATTCATTATTGGCCTGTCAAGAAATTAAAACAGGATCTCACACCCTTCTTTCATCACAGGTCAAAAGTGCGTTTCTTTGAGCACAGAAAAGTCCTCAGACGTTTTACAAGAGACTTCTATGGTCCGTGTGATTACAAAAGGTTTTGTTACAATTACAGGTTAGAACACAGTTCAAGAGCCAAGGATATGGCAAAATTGCGAACGAAGAACAAAATATCGTCCTAGCTCAGAGTTTCCAACCATCATTGTAGCTTGACCTCCTGAATCAATAGGAGAAGTAATGTTAATGATTGTACAAATTAAACCAACTAGTATTATGAAATGACCACGTCAGTTCTAATGAAGTCTGATGACTGACGAGATCTTGTATATGAACAACAATTCAATTGAACTACTGAAATTAAACTTCTAAACTTAACAAGCAAAAAGGGGTATACATATATATATCACTATTACGCTAGATGGTGAGGAGGCCAATATAATCACCTTATATATTTATTTTCATGATAACACGTATTTATTTCTATTCTTAATAAATTGGAAGCATAACAACCATTACCTCCACCTTTCCCCTAATTGAAGCACTTGGAGCTGGTTCCTGGAAGAAATCAATCATGCTCTTGCACACCTCTTTTGGACTTTTCTAGATTGGCCGCATGCCCAGCGTTTTTACGACTACTAATCTAGAATTCTCCCCAAGATGCCTGAAGATTATCAAATTGCAATTCAGCTGGCCATAGATAAATAATGTGTTTGACACATCAGTCTACATGCCATTTATAATTAATCAGTGGGAAGCGCCAAACCAACCTCTCCAACCTATGCGCCAGCTCCATAGGGAAAACCTGATCCTGCTCCCCAAATGATCAATGTTGGCTGCATATATACGTAGTTGGGCCGGCCAAGAACAGAACGCCATCAGTGTTTAATTAAACAGTTGCAATTAGAGAGGGAAATTTAAGCTACCTGGTTTATCTTTGGAAGATCTGATAGTTTCCTATCTTTGATGAGAGCATGCAGAAGCTCGGCCTTCTCTTGAAGATGATCTGAGCCCATCACCTGATGCATCATCAAAATTCATCAAGTCAGATGTGACAGAAAGAGCCAAAATTAACAGAGGAAAAAAAATCAGAAGAGAGTAATCATATCATAGGAGCGGACATTGATGTAATCCTTGAGGAAGCAGGAGGGCATGATGGGCGGAGGCCGGACGAAGGTCAGCTTGACGAGCCGCCGCACCTCCGCCGGCCTCCGGGGGGACGAGCAGCTGGGCCGCCTCCCCGACGTCGGCGACGGGGAACAGGCCCTTAGCGAGGTCCCCTTCCTCCAGGCACACCCCGACGACACCATGACCACCCGTTCCACGGCCTCCGGGTACATGGCCGCCATCCGGTAGCCGACGAAGCCGCCGTAGCTGACGCCGACGACGGCGAACCGGCGCACGCCCATGCCGTCCATGGCGGCCTTGATGGTCCTGGCCTGGAAGGTGTCGGACCGGTCGGGGACCGTGGACGAGGAGGCGCCGAAGAAGAGGAGGTCCGGGACGATGGGGTCGAGGCCGGCCGCGAGGAGGCTGCGGAGGTACGGTGCCCACTGCCACGTCGCCGAGGCGCCGAAGCCGTGGAGGAGGAGCACGGGCCGCCGCGACGGCCGCGGGGGGCGCCCAGAGGTGGACCACGGTGCTGGTGCCGGCCGGCGAAGGGAGGCGGACGCAGAAGGGGCGGAGCCCCGCGGAGAGGAACCGGCCCCGGAGGAAGCGGTCGCGCGCGGCTGCGAAGCTGAGGAGGACGCACGGGCGCCGCTGCCGCCGCGGCGGCTGTTGGTCGTCCCCGAGCCCTTTGCTCGGAGGAGGCGGCAGCACAGGCGCCGGCTCCTCGGAGGGGGGTGGTAGTGGTGGTAGGCAGCCCAGGCGCCGGCTCCTCGGCGGGGGTGGCAGTGGTGGCAGGCAGCGCAGGCGCCGGCTCCTCGGGGGGGTGGTAGGCAGCCCAGGCGTCGGATCCTCGGAGGGGGTGGTAGTGGTGGTAGGTAGCCCAGGCGCCTGCTCCTCGGCGGGGGTGGTGGCCATGATCGGCGACCGCCGGCGCGAGGGGGGCCTGGGCTCCGGCGATCGCTGAGGCCTGGGGCGATGGGCTGGGACGCTGGGCAAGGCGAGGAGGGATGGTGGGGACGGGCTGGTTTAAATGGCGTTGTTATTTTTGGCGGGCCGTGGGCTCCGTCCGTTGTTGGGCGTGACACGTGGACACAAATGCCAACTTTGGGAGGACCCCTTTCCCAAAATAAAAGAATGTGAAGGTTGAATCATTTTGAGCCTCTAGCCTAGAGGATAATTTGGGGGTGGGGGTGGAGGGTTTTGATTGAGTGTAGAAACAATGCTATAGAAAGAAGCTAGGGAGGGTTCAAATGATGTATAGGTAGTAGGATTAGCGAGTAATAGCATCTACCCCTTTACGCTAATTATATAATAGTATTCTCCTAGTGTGTCATTCGTGACGCCGCCGTCTTTGTAACCTTTTACTATTTCTCGATCTTAATTACAAAGGTGCAAACCTTTTGTGTTTTCAAGAAAAAAAAAAAGCTTGTCAAGTTTTTTATATGTGTGACTCTCACTAACAACTAAGAACTCACGTATTACTATTTTTTAACCAGCCTATATGACAGATAGCATGCTGTACACTAATTAAGTGGTATGAGATGAGATGAGATGGATGTCAAAGCTTGGTTGTCGAGTATGCTGTCTGGTCACTAAGCCGACGAAGGTATTTTAACTTTGTGATGGCCCCGGTACTTCACAAAAAGATGCAACAAAATTTATTTGAATACTTTTCCTACCTCTCAGTCGCCCTGACTGCTGAAGCGATCCATCATCTATTGTGTCTGTTTAGAAAACTTGCAAGTAGCTGTCATTGTTCATCATCACATAAGCGAATACTAATAGTTATCACTGTTGTCTTCTAATGAATTCCCTTGTTTGAACTGAATTCAGGGCATTTTTCAGATAAAGCCGAAGTGACGTGCCCTGATGTAGGTGCCTATTCCCTTCGTGCATTGGAATTTCGAGGTTCGCCACGTTCGTTTTTGCTAGAAGCTAAAAGAGGCTCTACACGTACTTATGCCGATACGATTAGCTGGTTCAGCTCGCTGATTCCTCCTTGTCGTGAAGACGCTGGTGCAGCCGTGCAGCCGTGTGTCTAGGAAGGAGAAAAGGCTGCAGGTTCCACGTGTGACGTGTCGCATATCAATCTACGATTGACGACGACCTTTGAGCAACCTGAATATCAAATTCAACGAATAATTCAATTCGTCCACGAAAGGACGTTGACCACTGTACCTTTACACATGCAAATCTGAGGGTATCTCTGAAACTTGGCACTGTAGCAAAAGTAATCTTTGCGTTTAAATTGTAGTTCACTTTTGAACTTTACAGATTTATTTTTTTACTTATGTATCAGAGGCGGTGTATAACCAGATGCATAAAGAAAATCAATGTATCTAGAAAAGCCCAAAAAACTACAATTTAAAACAGAAGAAAGTAACATTTTTTTGTTTATTTATGCTAAATATTATCCTAGCACGGGGTAACTAATCTCAAATGAATCATCTCACGATATACATCTAAACTGTGTAATTAATTATTTTGTTTACCTACATTTTATACTCGAACATGCATTTTTTTTTTATGCATTTAATGCTTCGATGTGATGTGAATTTTTAAAAGTTTTGGAGAAAAGTTGAAGAACTAAACACACCCTGAGCAAAGAAATGACCTGCATGCTTTTACTTTGTCAAATTCGGACCATTATGGCTCAATACGTATGCAGGGATTGATTTATAGCGAAAACCATAAACATCAAGATGTTGATTATAAGTTCTATTATCAAATAAGAGACGATTATTCTACCGATAATCAGTGCAACGAAACTACATCAGAACGAGAGTACACAGTCAGGTGAACAACTAGCTGAAGAATATTTACAGGACTAGTCTGACAAAGGGGGAACAAAGGAAACCGCCTCCCTGCCTAATAATAACTCATCTAAAAGGCTCAGCTTCACCAAATGGCAGACATCGGGGCATCATCTATGCAGATCAAGTCCTCAAGTCCAGCCATGAAATCGTCCGCGCCACCAGCGCGTCGCTTAGCATTTCATCCTGCATCATCTGTTCCAAAGTAGCCAGAATCAAAGCATGTTCAAACCGGAAAAAGAAGGGGAAAAAAACACAGCCTGCAGCAATATAGGAGTGATCAGACCGTACCCTGGATTGTTTCATTTCAGCAACGCAGGTTGTAAGCCTTTGGTACTGCTCTCTTGCTTCTGGATACTGCGACATAGAGCGCACCCGGGCAAGTGATCTCTGTAGCCTGGCTTCAGCCTGCCTTCTGCCGTCGTGCAAGAAATCGTATTCATCCTCGGCCTTTGCAGGCTGGATTTGTGATGGACCTTCAAGTTGTTTCGGAGGCTGAAATCCGCGTAACCCAGGCCTCTTTTCTCCTCCATCTCAGTATCACTTTCTCGACGATACCAATTGACCAGACTACCTTCCGATAGTTCTTCCTCACTTGATGTCCTCGTACATGAGCCTGATCATAAATACAAGTTACATCTTAATGTTTGCACATGACAGTTGGCATTTTGAGAGTTGAAAGTCATCATTCATGGCAGTAGATTTGGTCAGTCAGGAGAAACTAAGGGTTTGGCAGCTCACACCACTTCCAAATGTGCTTACAACTTATGGAAATGATATGGTTTGCATTGAATATAGCATGAAAAATCTACGGTGAAGCCTACATCCAAAACTATCAAACAAATATTGACTGATGCATGCTACCTTGTCTCTGAAGGCTGGCTGAGCTACTACATATATCTAACGACTAAAGTTTTAGTATTCACACTGCAGGGGAGACCAAAGAGACCAAATTCTTACGTTTGTGTACCATGCAACAAATTGTCCAAAGAAAAGGTTAGCAATTGTCTACTAGCTTGATGAATGCTGTTTGTAGCCTGCTGCCTGCATTAGGATCTTTGAGCTACACTACTGTGCCTTTTTGAAATAGATGAGTTGCTCTTCAAAAAAAGGAAAGAAGAGGTATCTATTATTGAAAGAAGCAAAAGATTCACGAAACCATTCAAGCAAGTTAGTGGAACAAAGGCTTCTGTTATATTAGCTAAATCATGCAAGATTGTTGCAGAGTGTTAGCATCGTAGGTCAACTAAGTTGTGTCAATTGCAAAACCTAAATAGTACATGTAGTAGGCATGAATATAATATAAAGAAGAAAAAGAATTGATAATTAGGTTTTAGCATTACCTGTAACTTGACAATTCTCTGGCGAATGATCATAAACTCCTTTCTTCCCTTCCATCCACGAAACTTGTTCTGAATACGAACAGCAGCAGAATGCAGATGTGTATCATGTTGTCCTGGTTTGACGTTTTTTAAGAGAAACAAGTGAAAGCGTCGTTCATCAGATAATCCACAGTCATCATCTCCGTATTCCACGACTTTCTTTCTGTGGAATGACTCCACCCTGAAGGCTTGAAATATACGAGCTGCAGCTTGAGTGGATTTACGAACAGCACTTAAAGAACCTTCAAGTGATTCAGCATGAGGACCCCCTCCAACGAGCTGGGCAGAATCAATGCCAGTGGGATCTTCAGCAACTGGTAACCCACACACTTCTACAGTGCTATCATTTGATTCTCTAATAGTAAGTGCTGACAGATGGCTTGTCAAAGCAGATTCTGCAAGAAAACCAGCAATCCCCTTGTGTCCATTTACTGAAGCTAAATCGGATGGACTTCTTCCAGAAGGGAACTCAGAAGTTGGATCAGTCAGTGCTCCAGCAGCAGCTCCATTCGCTATGAGAACACTAACTGTCCGCTCTCTAAAAAAGCATAAAACACTGGGTTCAATAATAGAAAAAGGACCAAGCTCCTACTAAAAGTACAAAAAAAGTGCAAGATAAAGGGACGGAAAAGAAATAAAGGTAGCTTCTTCTACATAAAACTCTAGTGAAGCCTGGACATCCCAGTTTCAAATAGCTTTAATGTGTGTGGGCATACCTTCCTAAAGATGCAGCCCAGTGGAGTGCAGTCCATCCATGAGTATCCCGGAAGTTCACATTGACACCAGCAACCAGTATCGGTCTTATAGCCCAATCATAACCCAGTGCTGCTACTAAATGAATTACACCCTGTCCTTCCTTGCACAGAACATTGGGACCCTTTCCATCATCGTTTACTTTGCAGATGAGCCATTGATGCAGCTTCTCTTTCACCAGTTTCTTTAAACTTTGGGCCCTAGCAGTGGAAACTACTTCCTTGACAGAAGAAGATTCTTGATCTGACCATTTCCCATCAAGCATTAAGGAATTTATAGCATTAATTATCTCATATTTCTCATTACCGCTGCTTATAGCAAGCATATGATGGTCATCTGGCCCCAAAGTGAGTAGCTTCTCAAGGCGAATATGTAGATGCATTT
This sequence comes from Hyparrhenia diplandra, assembly GCA_015847255.1. Classification (NCBI taxonomy): domain Eukaryota; kingdom Viridiplantae; phylum Streptophyta; class Magnoliopsida; order Poales; family Poaceae; genus Hyparrhenia; species Hyparrhenia diplandra. The sequence continues at coordinate 108,245 of JADLZK010001075.1, forward strand.
CATTTACACCATTGGCTTGGGAACGAGAAGTCTCCATGTACTGAGCATCAGTATCACAATACTCAAATTCTCGCACTTCACTACAAGCCACCCTGTTTGAACAGGTCACATAAAATGGAACTCTTCCTGATTGATGTGCTGGTGCATAGCAGCGTAGGGTGCCATCGGTCAAAACCTCAGCTGGTACTTCAACATTCCCAAACATACATGACCACTTGTGATTTTCCACATGTTCTTTATTCACCAAGAATGTACCAGTAACCGAAACCTGCAGCATTAGAATAATTAACAACTAGAAAGAGACATGAATACTACAAACTGCTAAGTAACAAACTAGAATTATGAACCTGCGGTCTGTTCAGGTGAAAACCATAAATAGTGTAAGAATAGAAGCAATTAATGGCACAAAACAGCTTACGCACCTTTGTATTTGTACCAATATAGGCACAACTTGGTGAGACATCGAGAATGCTGAATAGTTGGTCTTGAGAAAGTGAAGGGCTCACTACATAAGCATCTAGCTGTTCATTAGTCAGCACATTAGAACCATCAGGCACCTTCACTGTCTCAATGCTACTCCAGAAAGCATCAGAAGTGGATTTAATACCCAAATCAACCACTTCTTCAAGTTCTTTACTCATCCATCTTGAAAAGCTGTCATGTTTCTTCAAACCAGGAGTCTCAATCGTCAATAGATCCAATGATGACTGCTTTTCGAAAGTGGATGTTTGATGCTACCATCATTATACCTACCTCCATTCACCTGAAAATTTTGTATAAATGAACTTTTTCATAAATCAGATGAAACACCATCAAATAGCTGTCCCCATGCTCACACTATAAGGGCCATACAAGCATTAGATGTGCATTTGCTTTCATAGCATATTGTTCTATTTTCAGTTCCTTTTGATCAAATGTATCATTAGCAATTCAAGTACACCTAGTCTAAACAAGCTACAAGGCTTTTGTTGCAAACGGTATTACCCTGGGTTACCTACACTAACACTCAAAGTAAACTCCAACCCACCTCTACAAACTCAAAGTAAACAAGACAATCAGAAGTACCTCTGATGCTAATAAGCCAGTGAAACCCAGTGCATCAGCTTCCTTCTGGCTGAGGTGGTTAGTGTATAGAGCCTCAGATGTAAATGTCTGCAAACGAGAGTTATTGTCCAGATTGTTAGCCTCTAAGCAGGCAAATGAAGAATGGAGTGTTGGCTCAGTGAACCCAGCTGAATAATTTGTGAAGGGCTCATTGAATGGCACTGAATCAAACAGAGTGCTGGAAACATCGCTTAGCCCAATGTCGGGGCCATTGAGCATTCTAGCTATGTCATGGTGAGAAATTGAGCGGTTATCTAAGTTATCTGTTATTGGCAGCATTTCACCATGATAACCTGGGAAAGTTCAAAGGGGGGAAATGATTTAGAAGATAGTATTAGCACAGAAACCCAAAATCTCAAATATAGAGGAGTGACTCTTACCTTGCCTACTATCAACAGTTGAAGCGGAAGGGTATAACATGTTTTCCGTTATGACTCCATCCACAAGCTGCTGCATCTCAGCGAGAGGGTGGTATCTGGAGCTTGCTCGGCAATTATCTGCTGCACGAATTTTCGCTTTAGATACACTGAAAGAAGGTGCATAATTGAATCTGCATCAGTTAATCTATACTTAGAGTAAATGATGCAGAAGGAAGATAGAGAAACTGCAAGACCTGATTCAGTGTCTTCATATTCTGAAATCTGTCCACTTATTGGGCTTTCAGCAGCCTCCATGTTCTGTGGGCCCATCTGGTTCTGACTAGTGATAGAATTTGAACATGAAGGACTATCGACATTAGATGACTGCATAAATTCTTCTTTCACACGATTGAAACTTTGCTTGCATCCCTGGAAAGTTAAAGATAAACAAGCGAATGAACAAAATGCCTTAACATTTTTATCAAATAGCAATAGGAATGTAAGTTATCCTTCCATTCAAGCAATGCCATACAGTTATATTCGTACTCCAGAAGAATTTATTTATTTATTTATTGTGTAAAAAAAAAATTGGAACATTTCCAAATAAATGACTCCATGTAAATCATAGTCATTTGAGTGTGCACACTTTAAAAAGGTACATAACCAAAACGTGTACCCTACCTGAAGACAATGGGGTGTGTTGTCTGAGTGGCAAAGTGGCACCACAAAATGCAAGAAAGGATCCCAAGCAGGATGTAGAACCAAGTATGCAAGCAAGCATAAGCTCATGTGGTGTTTCAGATATATTTATTACAACAGCTGGTAAAGATAGATGTTTTAGACACATTTCCTAGCACAGGTGGTAAATCTGATGTGTACTCATCAAATAAGATCTCCAAAAGCCATTTTCCAGTGACAAGTTACCCAACAAGGAAATACACAAAAATGGGAAAGATGAGAGGGAAGGTTAATCAACTATGAAATAGAATGTACCTTGACTTCTAGGTAATGTACAAGAACAATATGAGTGAAATCCCTGAAAAATAAGATATAAGTCATTTGATTACCGTCACACTTTCCTCTGAGCATGAAGTTAACTACCAGTCTACCATCCAAATGAGTCACATGAATGCAACGGTCAGCACTTACTCTTCCAACAGCCAATATGTTCTCCTTTGAAAGTTTTCATTCTCCTCTCCATGGGCATAGTAGCAATGGAGTACATCAATGCTGCCAGCCTAAAATAACAAGCGTTAGTGGACAAGTGAAGGCACTAGATAAATAGGACTAAGTCAAAATATATACTAGTGCCAGATAATTAAGGACTTCGCTTGCAGTAAATCTGACATAATTTATGTTTCCTTCATGTCATGGTTGCACACAAACTTGTGGGTTGTGAATCACATCTCAAAAGAAAAGAAAATACAAATATTTACTCACTTTCAGTTTCTCATGAGCTTCTTTTACAGTCTTCCCATCCTTTTTCTTTCTCCAGTTATGGCCATCCTTTCTGAAGTACCTCAGTACTTTGCGATCAAATAGGAAGAGAGAGCCACCTATTGCAATCACATGGAAATTAAGTAATGAGAATCAGTGCCAATGAGAGGGTCACCATTACAAACAATAAGAATAGCTTTGACCAAATGAAGCAATCAAACTGTAGAGCTAATACTTATATAAGAATAGCTTTGACCAAATCAACCAACCAAACTGTAGAGCTAATACTTATATAAGAATAGCTTTGACCAAATCAACCAACCAAACTGTAGAGCTAACGTAACTGCTGTGCTATTTGTGCTAAGGGAAACAAAACTACATTTCTTGTAAAGAATCTAAAGAAAGAGGATACTGAGCATGGCCAACGTATCTTATCATCAGTGATGACTTGAAAGGAAACCACCATCGTCTAGTGAAAATCACAAACTATTCACCTTAAAATTTGGGCCACCAGATCCCCCAACACATCAAGTCGCCAGAATTCTATTTCAGAATGAGAACGTATTTCTAATGGCATGCGAAAATTGTTCCACAAGCTGTGCCAATTGATACTCCAAAGAAATATACACAATTACACAGCCGAAATGGTGAAGCCAAGCTAATGGAATAAATACAATTCTATACATCATAAATACAGCCTGTACAGCACACAACAACTCTATACTACTCCATAGTACTAGTCCATTGCATAAATACATCATAATTGCTAATGGAATAAATAAGCATATTTATTAGGCCAGCGTTCAGAAGTCACAGTACCTAAAGAGAGCACAAGAAATAAAAAAGAAAAAGAAAGTAAGCATACTCCTGGGCATGTTGGGTGGCTCGGCCGCGATGGAGAAGAGCTTGTAGTTTGACAATATCTCGCAGATTTCTGTGGGCCGCAGCCACCGCTTCTGAGCCTCCTGCAGTATCTGCGAGATGTCTGCAGGCAGATTCACGACGATGTTACATCAGTTAGTCACCGGTTAGTCAACGCCAACAACTGCTCCCACACACCACTCGCATCCGGTCCTAGCTCTCGCGCCGTTTGGTACCGAAAACCCTTTTTTGTCGTCTGCTCTTTTTTTTTTTTTTTTTTTTTGATAACATCGTCTGCTCTGAATTATTGGGGCGGAAAAGTCAGCAAGACGCCAACAGAGGACTAGCCAATCGCTTTCTTTTGAAAAAAAAGAAAAAGAAAATACGTGGCCGATGAAAGAGAAACTGATCCAGCTCTGAATTCCACAAGGCCATAAAGCAAATTTGCAACGACCGGAAATGGAACGGAATTTCTTTTTGTTTTTGAAAAAAAAAAAAAGAGCAGCGTGAGATTTCGCGGGGACTGCAAGAACATGGTACTAGGACGCACACCACGGCCTTTTTCAGATGTGAGCATTTAAAAGACAGACGGCTAGTCCTCCTCGATCGACACAACACGTGCGTGCGCTTTTCTAATTCTTCTCTCCATCCTTGATCTTGAGACGAAAACGCATCCGTAACCGTGACAAACCGATCGAACCGCCCGAAAACGAAAATTCATGGAATTCTCGATGCTCTCTCCCGTGGGAAGCGCGGAAAACCCCCGAAACCCCAGAAGCAGAGCGCAGAAAATCCACCGTACCTGGGGGCTGGCCGGGCAGCACGAATTTGCGGGTGTCCGCCATGGCGCCTCCCCGTTCCCGATGAGGCAGGCAGACAAGCAAACGCTCCTCCTAGCGGTCGGTCGCTGGCCGGAGGCGGCCGGCCGTGCTTAAAACGGAACGGGGAGGAGGAGGGATCGAGGGAGCGCGGAAGGTTCGGGGAAGTGAGGAGGAACGAACGGAGCGGGAGGGCCGGGCGCCGTCGCGCTGGGTAAATTTATTGGTGGCCTGCGGATGCGGAGAGGGATGTGACGACGAGGCGGAGAGGGAGAGGGCGATGGTGAGTCAGTGAGTGTGAAAGGGGCGCGCAGAAAAGTAAAAGGCCTGGGCGGAAATGACGGGGGTGCCCCGATCGAGAGGAGAGTGGAGTGGAGGAGGAAGGCGCGGGTCTGGGGGTGGGTGGCGGGTGCTGGGGTGGTCAGTGCTCACTGGTCAGGTCACCGGGGTGGGTGTGCTGGGTCGTTACACTTGGCCTGTTGCGCGGAGAGAATCCGCCGTTCTCGGATCAGCCCGTCGTCCGTCCTCCTCGGGTTTTAGTTTAGTTTGGGCAGGGCAAGCACATGTTTTTTTGGTGGAAAGGGGAGCATGCAATGCAAATTTGTTTGGTCGTCATTATGCTGTTTTTTTTTTTTTATTTATGCCAAGAGCACGTTGAACGCTTTGGCCGAAAGTGCAAAGGAGAGAATGCAAAAATATTTCCCGTGCTCTTTACCTTGGGTCATATGAGGTTTTATTTTATTGCTTGATATAAAGTTAAAAAAAATGTTTGAAGATTTGTGTCGGGTTCTATAATTATGGGTACCCAAACAAACGCGATAGAAGCTCGTCTAATCCTCAACGAGGGATAGGTGAGAAATATTAACGAAATGGACTCATACACAAAATCACAGCAAGGCTTGCAAAGTTGTGACTTGTCTGAGCATGCAATGCAAATTTCGTGTTGGTTTTGTCCTCGTTGCCCTATTTTTTTTATGCCAAGAGCACTTTGAACGCTCTGGCGAAAGTTAAAAGGAGAAATTGAAACAAAAAAATTCCTCGTGCTCTTTATCCTTGGGTCATAAAGGTTCTGTTTTATTGCTTGATATAAATAAAGTTAACAAGTGTTTGAAGACTTGGTCGGTAGTTTTAGTATTGAAACAATAGTATTTAGGTTCCATGCATTGGCCATTTCATGTTCAAATTCAAAATCCTAGACTTGACATGATGTTGTCTTATGTTCTATAAATGAAACACGAATATTCATTTAATTGTGCGTGTTGAAATTGGAATACCTTTAACAAAAGAATTAAGAAAGCAGATGATGCTTTCAAATTCACGCCCTTTAAATTATACCGTAGCCCTTTTATGCATGCAATAATGGTGGGGTCTCCTTTTTTTCGATTACGCTTTTCAACTAATTAAAACTCAAATATTCAACAATTTATATTAGACCTTTGCTTTGCATTGTCATCGAAATCCATGATAGGATTAGGTGCACTTATAAAACTCCATGTTGGTGATTGATGACAACACAAACAAAACGTACATGTAAAGCAATGAGAATTCCAAATTTGAGGCATCTATATGAAAAACTCCCCTAATTTTGTGCGTATATGATTTCAACAAGTAAATGGCCTCAAATGCCACATACTACTTGTTGTGGTGTTGTGATGTCTTGCCGCACAAGCGCTCGATTCGTCGATGTAAGGCCAGGTTTTGTGGTGTGGTTTTGTGGTGTAGCACTAACGACGACGAGCTGTGCCTCACGGGGAACGGAGGCAACACAGAAACGCAACCAAGCTTGGCGGAGCTTGGCTCTGTGGCTGCGTGCACCTTTGGGCCTTGTTCCAATAGCAAATGGAGCACAGACAGACAGGCTGCTCAAAGGAAAGGCCGGCCAACTCAGGGACAACGGCAGTGTATGTTGGGCTGAAAAGCGGACCAAAATAAACGAAAGGGAGGAGGCTAGGCTGGGTAGGCCCATATGTGGCTGTGGGCTACAAGCTAAAGAGTAAAAGGAAAGGTTTCTAACTTTTTAAATCAGAGTTTAAAGTAACTAAATTTTTTATAACCGATTTTGAAAGTAGACAAGGAAACCAAATTTAGATATTGGATCCTTTATTAAAAAAATACCATAAAAATAAAATTTATTTTTTATCATAAATAAATATTTTAAAACCTTTTGAAACCTTTTTAGAGTAACCAAATTTAAAATTTGATTTTGCACATAGTAAAGCTAATGCATAGACCAAGAAAAAAACTTTTTATTAAGTTGTAAAATAATATAAATCACACTATCTGATTTGACAAGAGATAAATAAAACTTGATTCTTTAAAATAAAAATAATTAATTTATTTATAATTTTAAATTCTTTTTTTTTGTTTTCTAGTCCCATCCCACGATGATATTTTTGGGGTGTGACATTGTGGTCATTTTGTGGCAGCGTTACATGGGCAATATGCAGAAAGATCAATTATGATAGATAATCTATGTAACCCCGTAATTTTTTATTTATATTAGCACTTTTTTGTCATTAATGAAACAACTAAAATATATTCTCAAATCTACGTCTAAATTATCAATATTATCTATTATAAAAAATAAATCGGCATAAAGTGTATGGTTATGATCATATATGGAAAGATTTGGAAAGGCAAAGCTAGTTCCTAAAAATAAAAATTAAAATTTACGTCTGGCTGATGACTAATGATGTGTTGTTAACAAAAGATAAGATAACTTTATTAGAAGAAAATGGGCAGGCAATCCCAAATGCCAGTTCTGCAGCCATGATGAAACAATCAATCATCTGTTTTTACTTGCTTAGATGCAAAAGTGGTTTTGGGGTTATTGCAAAGGTGATAGGTGCCAACCCATGTTCGGCTAGGGCGCTAGGGCGGAATCTAGGCGGTGACCTACAGCCTAGAGCCTAGTCGGGAGTAAGCGGAGCCTAGGCGCTCCTAGGCGTTTTGCTAGGCGGTGCCATCTACATACATATACCTTGCCATATACATCATATATACCTCTAAAACAAAAAGAAAAACAGGGGACTAGTGGGACTTTAGTCTAAAAGGAAGCCCATCAAAAGTAGCCCAACTATTCAACAAGCCCACCTCCCACCTTATCCTCTCCCGGATGTCTTCCCTCCCCTCGTTCGCCCCTGACCCGCTCGCCGGCGCATCGCCGCCTCCTCCTCCTCTACCCCCGCCATTCGGGCCTCTTCATAACCCGCGGGTCTCGTCCATTGCCTCTCCGCCGTCGCCGCCACACCCGCCTCATGCTCCCATCGTCGCTCGACCTCGCGCCACCCCCCACGCATCCCTACCATGGTGGATCGGGCCGCCTTTCATCGGCCAAATTGGGCGGAGCCTAGGTACAAGCCTGCCCCCCTAGGCGAGGCGGAGGGCCATCGCCTAGAGCTTAAGCGCGCCTAGGCGCCGCCTAGGCGAAGCCTAGCCGAACAGGGGTGCCAACAATATCCCTACTTCCATTTCTCAACATTGGGAATGGTGTGTGTTCTGGCTTCCACAAGGCAAGAAATTTCACTTGTGGGGGCATCTCGGTTATATGTTGGACAATTCGGAAGGCCCGTAACAAGGCATGTTCTAATGAAAACTCACCGATTAATCCTTTAGAAATTTTATGTCATGTACTACTCTGTCCCTAATTCAGAGTCGCTCGGGAACTGGGATCTCCTCACACACACGATTCCCAAGCGACACACAAAACGGGACGGAGGTGGTAGGAGCTTTAATGCACTTTTGGATAGGTCTCAATGCTGAAGTTGACATGTTGATACTCATCAATGGGGTAAACACCATGCTCAATGTGGCATCAGATTTGCTTCTTCTTTTATTTGTGGGGTAAACACCCTTTAGAAATTAATATTTAATCTAAATCTAGTTTTTGAATAAATTTATTTAAAATATAAATATTACACGTATTTTCTAATCAAATTTGTGGCACCGTGAAAAAAAGACACATAATTTAGGACCGTCTTTGTCAATCTTGAATCTTTCAGACTTTTATTTGTGGGTTGTGGCCCCGGCACCCAAGACTGCAAGACGGGGGATATTTTTTAGTCAAAAATCAAGGTGTTGGTGCAGACGTACGTGCAGAGAGAGATGGGAGATGAGAGCAATGAGGCGACGCAGCTCCAGCAGTCCTCGTCACCGAACTCCAACACGGCATGGCGGGCGCACGCCGGGCTGGTCCTCGTCCAGCTCGCCTTCAGCGGCTACCACGTCCTCACCAAGGCCGTCCTGAACGCGGGCATGAACCAGGTCGTCTTCTGCGTCTACCGCGACCTCGCCGCGCTCGCCATCCTCGCCCCCGTCGCCTTCCTCCGCGAGAGGTACCGTACGGTGTTCATGCACCCACGCGCGGCGGCGGCGGCGCCGTCTCATCGATCGCCTGTGGTTGTGCTGCTGCTGGTCGTCTCGATCGCTTCAATTCATTTCCTCCGCGTTGTTGTTGCAGAAGGGTGAGGCCTCCGGTGACCCCTCAGCTCCTCGCATCCTTCGTTCTTCTTGGCTTTACCGGGTACCAATTCCGATCCTCTGATGATATGATGCTGATGGAACAACTAGCCTCTACTGATCGATCACATCTCTTCTGCAGGCTCTTCGTGAACCCGCTCCTGTTCCTTGTCGGCCTGCGCTACACCAACGCTTCCTACGCCGCGGCGTTCGAGCCCCTCTGTGCCAGTCTTCGCGTTTCTCTTGGCCGTGATTGCCGGGTAATCATGCATCAGATGCACACATGCATATGGCAACTCCCATAATTTGATTGGCCATTTCAGGAGACGTGACGAAATGGAGTGTTCATCGTTTCGTCAAAAATGGATTGTTCATCCGGAAAGCGAGGTCGTCGATCATACATCATTCTGAACATGATTCCATCTAACTAAAAACTCTTTTCAGCGTTGAAGCGATCAACATCCTCAGCAAGGACGGCATCCTCAAAGTCATCGGCACAGTAGTGTGCGTCTCCGGTGCCCTTCTGCTGGCCCTGTACAGAGGCCCGTCCTTGATTGGCCTGGGAGGCGCCATTGCATCATCAGCAAGTGATGAAAATGTCACCACCACCATTCCTACTGCTCAGTGGCTGACATCTACCGTGCTCGAGCGTGGTGTAGAAACATGGTTTCTTGGTGCCTTGTGCCTTATAGGACACTGCTTCTTGGTGGGTGGTTATCTAGTCATACAGGTAATGCAAATTTTGGAGCATACATGTATGCTTTATCAGACATCTTTTGTTCTTGTTCTTATTAGTTCTTGGCTTCTTGCCCAATGTAATAATGTTCATTTACTGTTTGTGTTCTTGATTGATGCAAATTAATTAGTACCCTTTTCTGCCATGATGATTACAGGTTTCTGTGATTAAAAGGTATCCTGCAAGCTTATCCTTGACAGCTTATTCCTATTTTTTGCGACCATCTTTATGGTGTTCACTGGAGTAGTTGCAACCAATGGGCTCCATGAGTGGGCACTGACAACAACTGAGATCATAGCTGTTCTGTATGCTGTGAGTATATCTTTAGAAGCCTTTTATGCTTAGACCACATCATGTGCATATAGCACTGATACTAAGATTTAGGAAACTCTTTATTAGTTATTTTAACCAAAATTATTACTTAATTGCACCTTCAGGGAGTTGTTGCATCTTGTATGAGCTATGCTCTCATGACATGGGCAAACAAAATTCTTGGACCGTCGCTGGTTGCCCTCTATAATCCACTCCAACCAGCTTTTTCTACGGTTCTCTCAACTATTTTTCTTGGTGCCCCAGTCTACACCGGAAGGTTTGATTCCACAATCCACGCACTGCCCAATAATTATGCCAAATGTGTTTTTGGACCTTGTTCCCTCTCTGCCCTGAAATATAAGGTATTGAAGTATTCAAAATTTATCCTAAATTATAAGGTATTATATGTGAATTAACATCCTAAAGGAACCACTCACATGTGTAGTCATTAACGTGTACCACCATGTTCAAAACATAGTAAACAGAAGGCTCTGTTCGGCAGGACTTATTGCGGCTGATTTGTATGGTCTATTTGTGGTGAGAGAAAATATTATTACATGACTAAAATTAGATCTAATTCTGGCTGATAAGCTCAAACTAACCGAGCCATTACCTCCCCATGTTTAAGAGCGTGTTAATAAATGCATCGTTTGCTCTACACCATAATATGTCCTAGATTATTCGTCAATCTTGAACCTTTTGATGAACTAGTAGCTCTTGATTCTTGCTGTTATTAGTTGTTGAGTTATACTCTTGCTAGCCGAAAAAAAACAACATTGAGGTACTTGGTCAAATATGAAACTGGTGAACTTTTTACAGATATATATAGCTATTGATATTTTTTATTCTCTCCTTATAAATTCACGAAGTTATGTAACTCATTTATAGAGAAAACAGCTTATGTAGCAAAGTAGTATTGATCCTAACCTTTTGTGTACGCTTGTATTCAACTGCTTTCAGCATTATTGGGGGATTCTTCATAATTGCTGGCCTATATCTAGTTACATGGGCTCGCTACAATGAAGCGCAGAGAGCAATGCCGGATGATTATTTGGACCCTCTTCTTGCATGTCATCCAAGAATCACTAAGACACAAGAAAGTTCTTTCATGGATCCTTAAGTATTAGGGGATCAAATAGTTGTCTCAACTGTTTTCTCCAAGACATCACTTGGAAAGCAACATGTATAGATTCTTCTATATACACAAGATTGATTTTTCTAAACTAGTCCGGTCAACACATTGACAATTTGGCATTAGGAGATTAATTCCAGCGGTTTTCCTCATAGAAAATATGTGCATCATTGTACTGGGCTTGGAATATAATTAAATTGATAACGTGATAGTAGTGAACTGATCATAGATCGGCTAGTAAGGTCCTTGTGGTGGAACATGCCTACCGGTTTCAAGTCCTCGACTTGTCGGCGTAGGTGCTTTCGTATTTTTATGGATTTATTTGAGGATTTTACGGCGTTATCTTTAAGTGGTAAGAATGAGGGTGTATGCATACGTGTGCGGCGTTATGCACGTTATCTTCGGATGTCTTCATAGGGGTGCGTTTTGCGGGTTTATAAGGGTGAGTTTGTGTGCGTGTTGTGAGCGTCGTATTGTGCGTATACTTACAAAAAATAACGTGATAGCAAATGTGTCATCCTATAAATTTAGATGTTTCGTTTGTGCGTAAAAAAACTCGAAATTTTCAAAACCTTTTGTTGATGCTTTGAATCAAATAGATTTACAACATATTACGTGAAGACCTCAACGTCTCTCCTGGTCCTGGATACTTAAAATTAAATTATCATAAGCAAGATTTCCGCTTTAGGACTCCGTTGCGTGTGGCCAGATGTTACTATCTTGGGCTGAGCACTGACGTCCGTCAGTCACTGTGCCTGTTGCGTGTGAAGTCCTCCCGAAAGCCACAGGAAGTCCGCAAGGCGACATTTTCTTGTTGGGATATTTGGATCCTTACCCTTATAATTTTTCGTTCTTTGAAATTTGCCCTTACAATTCACCTAATTGGAAACTTGCCCTTCGTATTCTCATTCTCCGGATATTTGCCCTCTTTCGTATTCTTCCTAAATTTGGACCCCTGCGGGCATGGATATGTCGTATAGGTGTACATATCTTTTGTATGGACCAAATACCCCACCCCATTTGCTTCTTCATTATTGCCGACGGCATCTTCTTCAAACTCAATCGTCTACATCCTTCGGTCTTTCTCCCTTCAACGAGGAAATTGAGGGGAAAGTGCGAGCATAGAAGGGGAAGCAGCTGTTCTTTGCTGGCAGGCTGTGTGCCGCGTGGGGTTCTTCTTTGCCACATTTTTCGCGTGCTCGCGTGGAGGCGGCATTTCGCAATAGCGCTGGCGATGGGGCGTGGATGCGGCGGCAAGCTCTCCTGCAGCGTGGGGCGTGGAGGCGGCGGCGGCAAGCTCTCGCAGCGTGGGTGGCGGCGGCCCGGCTCGCCGCGTGGCCATGGCGGCCGGCGCCCGACCAAGCGCGTGTGGCGGCTTGATGGCGGTAGCTCGCGTGGGAGGTGGGGAGGGTTTTGTTGCGACTTGCGAGCTTGCGTTGTCTCCATTTGTCTTGCGTGGTGGCGACTCTCGCCAACTTCAGGCGGCCGCTCGCCACTTCAGCGGTCTTCTTCGCTGCGACAGCGCTCGCTTGCGTGTAGCCATGGCGTTGGTGAGGAGGTTGGAGCCCCAGTGGCCATGGCACATTTGGATCTCCCTTTGCACGCAGGTCGGGCTCTTGACCACATCCTTGAGGCCGCTCTCGTCGGTCGGGCACCCTCCCATCTGTTGGACGCCTTCCACGGGATGGGCGGAGGTTGAAGAAGATGATGGCGTATGGGGCCCACAAGTCACGAGTGAATGGAGAGAAGTAGCGAGGGGTGTTTTGGTTCATACAAAGATATGTACCCGTATCACGACCTGGCGGTGGGGCCCAAATACTCAAAATACGTAGAAAAGGGCAAATGTCCAAGAGATTGAGAATAGGAAGGTCAAATTTCCAATATGCTGAATTGTAAGGGTAAATTTCAAAGAACTGAAAATTATAAGGGCAAGGATCCAAATATCCCTTTCTTGTTTGTTTCCGTGATGAAGAATCCCATTCAAGCAAACAAAAGCAGCACGTGAGAGGACTGGAGACGAGTGGAGGGCGATGGCGATGGGCGGAGACCGGAGAGGGGCGGCGCTCCAGCGACACTCGTGGCCATGGAGCGTGAGCGAGCGGTGGCGGGCGCACGCCGGGATGGTCCTCGTCATGCTCGCCTACAGCGGCTACCACGTCCTCACCAAGTCCGTCCTCAACGTCGGCATGAACCAGGTCGTCTTCTGCGTCTACCGCGACCTCCTCGCGCTCGCCGTCCTCGCCCCCGTCGCCTTCCTCCGCGAGAGGTGCCCCTGCCCTTGTCCCTGCCCTTCGATTGATGGATCTTGCTGCAAACAAGAAGGGGAAAAAATCACATCTTCTCCTGCTCTTTGGCCTCTTATCCGTTTCCGTTTGTTGCAGACGGGTGAGGCCTCCCGTGACACCTCAGCTACTCGCATCCTTCGCTCTTCTTGGCTTCACTGGGTACTAATAATCCCTCTGCTGATGGAACGAACATCTCTAAAGAACAGTGTGTACAAATCGCTCATACATACTGATCCTCTGTCATTGATTCAGTTTATTGTACTACTTGCTGTATTTCTATACGCAGGCTGTATGGGAACCCGCTCCTCTGCCTCGTCGGCCTCCAGTACACGAACGCTTCCTACGCCGCGGCTTTCCAGCCCTCCATACCTGTGCTCACATTTCTCTTGGCTGTCATTGTCGGGTAACTGTCATAAAACACTCAACACTATCATCGGAAATTCAGGATGTCTTTCTCTAACTCACTTGTCACCCCTGGTGAGCTACAGCAACCACACCGGGTGCGGGCGCTCCCATGGAAAAATGGAAAAACAGTGTTTTTGTTCAATTTTTCAAGATATATGCACCCACAAAATTAAAATCAGTGCACCCACAATGCAAATGCATCCCCCTCGAATTTACTCTAGCTCCGCCACTGCCCCTGGACCCACCCACTCTTCAGTGAAGCTGTCCTGAATCGCCATCAATTTGGGTGTTAATACTGAATAAGGCTAACTTTTACAGAGTTGAAGCCATCAACATCTTCACCAAAGACGGCATCCTCAAAGTCATCGGCACAGTTGTATGCGTCTCCGGCGCCATTCTGATGGCTCTGTATCGAGGTCCATCCTTGATTGGCCTTACTAGAAGCACTCCCTATCCTGCTGCCCCCAACTGGTTGGCATCAGCCGTGCTCGAGTACGGTGTAGAAACATGGCACCTTGGTGTTCTCTGCCTTATAGGAAACTGCCTCTTGGTGGCTGTTTATCTAGTCATACAGGTAATGCAACTTTTAGAGCTTGCACTTAACCCTGAATTCCTGCATTTGTGCCTATTTCCTTATGTTCATCTTTGATACAGATTATTGTCCTTTTTGTGCCCTGACTGTTACAGGCTCCAGTGATGATCAAATATCCTGCAAGCTTATCTGTGACAGCTTATTCATATTTTTTTGCTACAATCTTTATGGTGTTAACTGGAGTATGTGCAACTAATGGGCTACACGAGTGGGCGCTGACAAAAACTGAGATCATAGCTGTTCTGTATGCTGTGAGTAACCCCCTTTACATGAGTGGACGCTAAGATTTTTCCTCTCCATGGTTAATTTTCTGATCAAGATTCTTGTTTGCACCATCAGGGAATTGTTGCATCTTGTTTGAGCTACTCAATCATGACATGGGCAAACAAAATTCTTGGACCTTCTCTAGTTGCCCTCTACAATCCACTCCAACCAGCTTTTGCCACCGCCCTCTCAACTATTTTTCTTGGTGACCCAATTTACATCGGAAGGTTTGGTTTCACACACCGCTCAAAAATTGTGTTAAATCTGCTGTATGAACATTGTTATTGTAGCATTGATTCTTTTTTCAAACGAAGTGGCATTGATTCCGATCCTGTGTACACTTGTATTCATATCCTTTCATTTCAGCATTATTGGAGGAGTTTCCATAATTGTTGGTCTATATCTGGTTATCTGGGCTCGCTACAATGAAGAGCAACGAGCACCTATGGATGGTTATTTGGACCCTCTCTTATTGTGGATAGTTCAAGAATCTCCAAGACACAAGAAAGTTGCTTCATATAGATCCTTAAATGATTAATGGTTATCTCGGTTTTCTCCAAGGTGTTAGAAGTACCATGCATAGACCGCCTTAAACTTTTATGATGTCTTATGCTTGTTAAACTTCACATATACTCGGTTCTCTAAAGAAAAAGATGATGCAGTGGTCAGGGATTTACCCTCAGAGAAATCTCTAGATAATTTTAGT
The DNA here is from genome assembly GCA_015847255.1 of Hyparrhenia diplandra. Classification (NCBI taxonomy): domain Eukaryota; kingdom Viridiplantae; phylum Streptophyta; class Magnoliopsida; order Poales; family Poaceae; genus Hyparrhenia; species Hyparrhenia diplandra. Next base: position 123,714 of record JADLZK010001075.1, read on the forward strand.
ACAAACTTCATGAAGAAATATTGAAATATCATTTGCAACGACCTCTACAAGTATTAACTGAGGATTTTATTATTATCCAGTCTATCTACAGAGCATCAATGGCTATCATCACATTTATTTGAAAAAAAAGTTAGCTTGTAGTACACTAGCAAGGGTCTGAGCATTCATGTACGGTACTTTCATGCTTATTAAATCTATGCTTTATCTATAACTAAGTTATACTATAGTGCAAGCATATACAATAATTAACCCACCATAAAAATTTTACCACAATTAGACCATAGAATTTGAGGTATGAATTATTCAAATTAATTATAGACAACATTGAATTTTCCAATTAATCTAAAGCTACTACAACAAAAACTTTATACTAAAACATCTTTGTATTATATGTTCACTATGTAGATGTACTCATATTGAATCTAACAAAAATGGAATTTTCTATTTTATGATTTGATTTCTGTAATAAGTGGAAATAATAAATAAATTACAAAACCACATTCAATGTAGCAAAACCATTGTCCAAAAAACTTGCTTGCAAAGGTAATTTGACCGGTTTTAAAAAGTTCAGCGACTAAAATTAGCTGGTTTTCATAGTCTAGGGGTAAAAGTAGACCACCCTGAGGGGTGGGTGGGTGTGGGGGTTTGAAGTAGACTTTTTCCATAGTTTATTTAGGTCGACGTCTCAATGGGTTCGGAATAGTTGCTTTTGTTTTACCGTGCATTAAATACATCACATCGGCGAGAAGTTCACTTTTTGCATGAAACTCGGGAGAGAGAATGGAAAAGTTTCATCTTGGTGAAACTCTCTTATAACACATACCAACTATCTCTAAGTCATGAAATTAAATGCAATGAAAAACCCTGTCGTAGAATGAAACTCTCCATTGTGAGTAGAGGTTTTCATCCAAGTTTTCGTTCATTCAGTTCCGTAACGTAACGATCTTGGAAAGGTGTTTGATCTTTATGAAACTCAGGAGGAGGAGGAGGAGCTGGCCTTAAAGACTTCGTATCTGAATTTCTGACATGGTAAACATACAAATTTATATTTTTTTTTGTTTTGAGAATCTCAAACTTTATTAATTGGTTTGAGAAAGAGAATTACATACGCCCACCGGCGGACTGATAAAAGCTCTGAATGAAACAGCATCGAAGCGAACAGCCGGAGGGGGTTGCGACAACGGCTCCGAGTCGGCGAGTGGCGGCGTCGAGGTCGGTCGCCTTTTGAGTTTGAGGCGGAAGGGATTGGACGGCTACCCCTTGGCTTCTCTTTTAAGCCAATCGATTCATTATTGACCAGACGTCCATATAACAAGATCGAACAGCGCCCGTCCTCAGGCCTATACCTAAAAAAACTCTGTCGTCTCACCCGCGAACTCGCCACCGCCGCCGCCGCCGCCGCCGACCGGCCTTCCCACTGAAGGGTTGAAGGAAGATGTCGTCGAAGGCGAGTTCCGACCCCGACGATCTGGAGAAAGGTTTTTCCGTCACGGGAAAGTGGACGGCGGCGGAGGAGGAGGAGCTGTTCCGCGAGTACCGTTGCAGGTACAAGTTCTCCACGCGTATAAAGCTGCTGCTGTTGGATGCAATCGCCTTGCTCTACGTGCTGTTCTGCGTCGGCTCCATGCCCTGGGTGATCACGGCTGCAAACACCTGGTGGGAACCGTTGCCGGTTCTTCTCATCATGTGGCTCGTCGTGGCTTTGACGCTCTGGGTGACGAACAAGATGAAGGAGGAGTGCGTTTATGGCCTGGAGGGATGTGAAGACGACGCGGTGACGGCGGAGGGAGGAAGAAGCGGCGGCGACGGCGATCTTAGTACCAAGCTACTACTAGTCTAGTAGCAGCATCTTGTAATGAGAAATTTAAATTTATATAAGCTAATGATGAGTGTTAGTATGCATGGCGCCTGCTTTTGACCAATAGTAGATCGATCGGCGCTTGATGTGGGTGGTGTGAATTTCATGTCGTCGCGTCTGTAACTTATCTGGAGAATGGTACAATATCTGCAATTTATGCACGATTCTCCGCTGCAGGTAGTTTGATACGATGAATGGAGTTTGGACAGGGAATAGCAAGGAATCGGAAGGTAGAGAGCAAGAATAGCAGGAGGGGAGGAAGAGGGGTTCAGGTTCTTGTGGCAAGATGCCTCTCCACGGTGGCTATTCAATCTCTTATTCTTCTGGACCTTGTCTACACGAAGCCTGTTTCTGGCCCATCCTAGCTTAAAAGCCTGTTTCTGGCCCATCCTAGGGCCAGTCCCTGGCAAACATTTTATCCATGCTGGTTCCTAATTTCCAACGTTTTTTTTTGACAATGTAATTTCCAACGTTGATGCTTGTCCAACCCGAACCAGATACATTAGGCCTTGTGTAGTGTGGGAGCGGTGCCACAAAATAAATTGGCCCGTTCTACATTACTGAGCACCGATGCCCACTCAGCTGTAGTGTGAAAAATATTTGGGAGAGAAGCCATCTGGTACGGTTGGGACACACATCCAATAAACTACACTCGTTGCCTTCGTCATTCGCGCGACGGAAAAACCCCTTTCTCTTCCTCCGTTCCTTTTTGATCTCCCAATTCCTACTATCGGCCTGTTTGTTACTGCTTCAGGAGCGGCTCGGCAAGCGGCTTCTAAGCTTTTGTTGCCAAACAGTCAGCTCCGTGGTCAGCTCGCTCAGCAACTCCCCTGAAATCGCGGTGACACAAATACGATGGCGCGGTGAAGCTGCCAAATGCTAGCTCCCTCCCGCTCTCTCTCTCACCATATTGACATTACCCTTAGGAAAACCAGAAATTACGTGAATTGACATCGTATTCCACCTTCATCGTCCCGCAGCGGAGAACCCTCACACGGCTGAGGTCTGTAGCGTGAGGTTTGTGAGAAGTTTGCAAACTGTTGAGGTCTGTAGCCGACCGACGGAGAGTTCTGCTCTTAATGACATTTAAGAGTTGGTGATAAAGCTATTTTACCAAACACCAATCCTAAAATAGCTTATGTTCATTTTAAAAGTTGTTTGGGAAGCTGTTATCTAATAAATCAGCTTAGCTTATCAGCTTAGCTAGAAGCTAAGCTATGCCGAACAGGCACTATGGATCTCCCTCGAATCCAACCGTGCTCTTCCAAATCCTACTTCTCCTGCAAAAATCGGTGCCAATCCAGAGGCGCGTGCACATGCCGATATGGTCAAAGTCGTCGCCGTCGGTCCGGCACCGCCGCCGAGGCAGTGGTCGTGCGAGAGGCGGATGGCAAGAGCAGATCGGGCCAAAATAACGGCCAAAGCCCAAAGGGTCAGATGTTTTTATGCTAATCCCAAAAATATTGTTTTGGGATTACGGGCCTGCTTGGTTGGCAAATTTGGTAAGGCCTGTGGCTGTGTTTAGAGCCCAAAGATTCCCTCCAAAATTCTTTTTATTTCCATCACATCTCATCATCACATCGAGCGTTAAATCGCATCCGAAAAGGTGTCCGAGTACTGAAATGTAGGTAAAAAATAAACTAATTTACACGGTTTAGATGTATATTGCGAGATCGAATCTTTTGAGCCTATTTACGCTTACGGTAGGATAATATTTACCACAAACAAACAAACGAAAGCGTCTTCTGGTATTTTTCACCGTTCTAAAGTGCCAAATTTTCACCAAAATTCCCTAAACTTTTGGTATCTAAACACACCCCGTACGGTGTGATGTAAAGAAATGTCACATGTGGTGCATGAAATCCTGATGGCAGGAACACGTGAAGCACACAACTGCCACGCCAACTCCGGTCTGTCTGCAAAAGGCGCAACCACCCAGCAAATCGAATCGAATCTCCATTGGACTTGGACATCACATAACGAAACGCCCCCGACGCCAAGCAAACGGATTGACAGGCTGTGGCGCTGTGCTGCTGTGGTGGCCGTGGCCGCGAAGCAATGGAGGCCGCGGCTGTGGCCACGACTACGAGTTCGAGGTTGCTGCCCCTCCCTCTGCTGCCCACCGCCGCGGGGAGGCCCCTGCGCCGGGCGCGGCCCCGCCGCGGGTTCGCCTCCATCTCCGCCACCTCCACATTCGGCGCAGGCGGCGGCGGCGGGGGGCGCTTATCTGGAGGAGGAGGAGGTGGCGGCGGCGGTGGGGACGAGTCCGGTGCCGGCGCGGCAGCGGCCGCAGCGGCTGTGGCGGGTCTGGGTGAGGCCCAGCACCAGGCGGACGGCGACGTCTCCGACGCAATCGTGCTCCATGTCGGGGTAACCGCTCGCTCTTGCGCGTGTCTGATTATTCTTTGCTGCTAGCTACGATTTGGTTCCGATTGGGTATGAGCTGCTGCGCTGCGCTGCGTGCGTTTAGGGAATGTCATGCGGCGGATGCGCGGGCAAGGTGAAGCGGATTCTCGAGAGCCAGGTCCGTATACAGCTAGCAGCTGTGCAAACTTGTGCTTCCTCTCATATATCGTCTCACTCTCCATTTGGTGTCGGTTCTGGAATTGAATTCAAAATCGGATGCACTAGATTTGCAAATCTTACTTACATACTGTACAGTCTAATCTGTTAAATCTGCAAAGAAATTATTTGCGCTGTGAATGATACAACTGTAAAATCAGGCAGTTGCTTGCATCGGTCCCTCGTCAGTTCTTATTACCCAATCTGTAGGCTGTAGCTACTTCTTTTTGTATTGTTCAGAATATGCTGCTTGTGTGTGTGTGACGCCTGAGCCTGAGATTGTAAATTGACGTTCGTTTGGCTTTGTTTTTGTCAGCCTGAGGTTGCTGCAGCTACAGTTGATGTCGAAAAGGCCATGGCTCTTGTGTGGACGACACCTGAAGCCAAGGCTACCAAAGATTGGCAAAAGCAATTGGCCGAGAAACTTGCAAATCATCTCACCTCCTGCGGGTTCCAGTCTCATCTGCAAGGTGTGAAGGATACATTTCCATCTTTCAGTCCATTAAAGTTGCACGATTAACTTGTGAACTGAAGCATGTCACCTGCCCCTACTATTTCTCTTTAGTTTTTGCAGATGAAGGTGAAGCTGAACAAACTGATTCTTGACCTCAGCAGTGCCTCATGTATGTATGTTTATGAGTGGCCAGGAAGTTTTAGCAAGGAGATGGAGGGTCCTTGAATAAAGACAATGTCTCCTACTCCTGCTTGAGAAGTTCTACACGCGGATCTACCATGTAACATTTGATTGAAAGCTATATAGTTCTATGAGTGCCCACTGCCCAGAAGTTTTTTACGCCATTATATTGTTGTTAGGGACACCTGAAGTCCTGAACTAGTGAAGGCAAACTAGTGATAAAAATAAAATTGGGGGAAAAAAGGGCCGCTCTGAGACTCTGACAGTTTTGTATAATGATTCCCTAAAGATAAGTATTTGGTAAATCTGGTCCTCAACTTTCAATATATGTGCTCGTTTTGTGCTTCCTATCTTCTCGAGCACTTCTTCCCCTGTAATTTCTGGGAAGTTTCAACCTTCCGCTTGAAAAGTTCTCATTGAAAAATATTGGAGAAAGTTTAAAATTAAAAGTTCCTTGCTTATTTTGATTCGCCTGAAATAATCATTGGTTTAACAAAATGATTTTTAAGGATATTTTGAAGATGACAACCGTGCAAACCATGAGACCCATGTGAACTTTCACATTTTTAGCCACATATAGCCGGTGCAAGTGCAACATGTAAGTTTGGATGCAACAGTGCAGCTCACGATGGGGATGGTTAAACCATGGTTCGAACCGCACCTGATCCGCCGACCCATTTAATTAGAACAGGAGCACCGGTTGCTCCATTCACACGTTGACTACTGACCCTTGGTGCTCCAAAGGATTTTACGGTTCGCTCTGTCCAAAAGCTCCGCCGCTGCATGTTCGCTCTGTCCAAAAGCTCCACCGCTGTTCGCCGGATTTGCATGAGCAGGTCCAGCAGCTGCTACGCGCGCAGTCCTCGCCGTCGGCCTCGGCCGCCTCGCCGCCGCTACTGGAACCACCGCTGGCGTCGGCGTCGGCGTCTAATTCCTGGGCGGTGAAGAGGTAGCGCGTGTCTAGGAAGCGGATGTAGGCGTGCACAAAAGCGGAGAGCTAGCCCCGACGCCTGGACGGCAGCGGAAGTCGGTGAGGTCGAAGGGGATGCGGCCGAGGCACGCCGCGCGTGGCGTACGTCGCAGGACAATCGGGCAAGGCGAGGGTGTGTCCGGCTTGGGCGGAGGTGAACTGGAGAGGCTAGCTCACGGCAGCCCTTGTGTGAGACAGCCATGGTGGACAGCCATGGCGAAGAACAGCATGCATGGCTGATTCCGGCGAAGCTAGCAGCACCAAGCTTGACGGGAGAAACCGGTGGCAGTGAAGGGGCCGCGGCGCTGACGGCAGTGTCACATAAAAAAGGGTCGATCCCTGTGATCCTATGGTTTTGGTGGTTCAGTTCTGTTGCCCCTTTCATGGGTTATGGATTATATTAGGGGCCCATTTAATTAGCTTTTTTTGGATTGGTTCGATGAACCGCTGGAGCGAACCGCTCCATCCCCATCGTGAAGTGCAGCTAGCCTTTGCACTCTGTGATTGGTCAACATCGATTTATACGGAAAATGCACACTCCCTCCGTCTCCAGAATAAACACAATTTTTGACTTTTTAAACTATGTCAATAATTTTTGTCTTTATTCAAAAAAAATTATTTAAATTATAAAATAAATTAAATGTTATTAAAATATCATTAGTGATGTAGTAAGTCATAACAAAAGTGATAATATTTGTAGAAGAAAGTTAAATAAGACGAACGGTCAAATACAGTTTGTAAAAGTCAAAAAATTACGTTTATTTTGGGACGGAGGGAGTAATGTTTTTACATATTTTTACTTACTAACATAAATACAATAAAATATATGGAGATAGTTATAGACATGCAAAAGATATTTTCTCCATATCCTACTGTCACCTTCGAGAGACTAGACAATTGTACCATTGCCATCAGTAGTTTCAAATGAACTTGTTGAACTATTGAACATGCATTGCTTGTATTAGAATTGAATGCTTAAGTCAGACATCTCTGTGAGAATCTATTCAATCTAAGGTATTTTAAAAATTATTAAATCATATACACCTCAGTAGCTAGAATAATTCGTATAAATAATAAAAATTGATAAGAATCTGTTGATGTCATAATAAATAAATAAATAAATCCTGTGAAAATTACAAATTCAAAAACACATCTCCTTGATGGCACATTTGCGATCTTCCGGAAGTGAAAATACGCCGAATCCTTTATTTTCCTCGTCTTCCCTGACCGTTTAAACCCGTCCCAAAAGGCCAAAAACCTAACCAAAACCCCCACGCGGACACGGCGCCGCCATCTCCGGCGATGTCGCGCTTCGGGCGCTCCGGGCAGCCGGAGAATCGCGACACTTTCTCCCTCCTCGTCCTCAACGTCTCCTTCCGTAAGTAATCTCGCTCGCCTACCCGCCCCTTGCTGGCTCCCCCTGTCCGGGCGCGGCGCGCTCCACCGCGTTCCGCGTACTCACGACCCCGATGGATGAATCCCTGCTGCAGGCACTAGGGCTGACGACCTCTTCCCGCTCTTCGACCGCTACGGCGAGGTCGTCGACATCCACATCCCGCGCGACCGCAGGTGGACGCCATTGTCACTTTCACCGCGCGTCGGGGGCTGGATTTCGAATCGTTTTTGGTTGACCTTGCGTCTCCTCTTGCAGGACTGGGGATTCGCGAGGGTTCGCGTTCGTGAGGTACAATTACGAGGATGAGGCGCAGGATGCCATTGACGGGCTTGATGGTGAGCCAAGGAAAAATTTCATTCGTCTATCTTAGGTCTTCGACATTCTTTAAAAAAACTTATTCCATTATTATTATTTTTCTGGTACAGGGATGAGGTTTGGTGGGCGGGCGCTCATGGTGCAGTTTGCCAAGTACGGGCCCAATGCTGAAAAGATGTAAGATCTCACATGCTATTGTTATGCACCAATTAAATTACTTGTTGCTTCCCATTGTGGCAACAAAATCTTGGGCGGTATGTTGTCATGTAGCAGTAACAGATGCCACCCTGCAGTAGAACTAATTTATTTTATTATTTCTAGAGGCTAATAAAGGTTTCCTTGAGACTTCATTTAGATGGTTCTGTAGTTGAATGAAACATTAATCTGTATGAGTGTGGCTGTAGTTTCATGTTTGGATATTCCATCATTATTACTTGATCTGATCATCATTATTTTTTTTTCTGTTCAGCCTTCATACTTAGGCCCTGTTTCGATGCAGGGAAAACTTTTGATGTTGGAATGCATTGTAATTTGTAGTGTGGTTGAAATGTAGCCGTCCACAGTAAAGCCAATAAATTATAAACACCAACCACCTAAGTACCTAATTTAGAAAAGATGTTTCATGCCCGCAAAAGAGTATTTGAAGGTTGACAGGAAATCACATGTTGATATGGATCTGGCTATGTAAAGTTGGGATGAGGAGTGTTTCTCTGAGTGAAGTTTCACAATGATAAGCAGTGGCGGAGCTTGAAGCTAATCGTAGGGGCGACCAATTTATTATTGGACCCAAATATACACAAGTGGTGGAAAATTTACTCTCGGTACTTATAACTAGATCATTTTTTTCAAAATACAAGTGGACTGTGGTTGTCTATTTTGCTCTGAACATCGTCACATTGTCTCTGCATCACAGTATCAGATTGAGATTATATGTACTATACATGTATACACTAAAAGACATATAACATCTCCGCATCACAATATCAGATTGAGGTTATATGTATACATGTATACATTAAAATACATATAACATACAGAGCTAAAAGATAGCCTATATATTTTACAGATTAAAGAGTTTGAAAGTAAAAAAAAGGAATCAACGAGAACTGAAAAGTAATTATAGCTGTAGGGCTGTGCGCTTTATTATGAAGAGGCAAAGAAATAAGAGTGGGAGCACGCTTGCTGTGTACGGAGTAGGCATATAGAGGCAAAGAAATAGGGGCGGGGCTGATCATCTGGCCAGGGTCTGCAAGCCTGGCAACTTGCAGTTATAGAGTTGCAGTCACAGCTGTGGAGTCACAGAACAGAGACATGGACGAGTGGAGATCTGCATGCGTCAGGCGAGACAACATGAACAACATGCGGCCTTAAGAAAAATCACAAAGACAGGGGGGGCACAGACCTCTATGTCCCAAACGTAGCTCCACCAGTGATGACAAGATTGTTAACCTCTCTTTGCTTTCGTAATGATAGCTTAGATTATTCACCCGTTGAAGCATCCCTGTAGTCTAGGTTGATGTATGTGTTCAATCAATGGAAACACTCCAGGGGCTTGTTTGTAGTGAACTTTTTTTGAACTACAAATTTGTTGATGCAGTGGTTATTGATAGGTGCACTTTCTTCTGCTACTGCTGCAGCTAGCACCCTTGCCTTGCACCAGTGAACTGCAGGTGGCTGGCTGCTGCAGCTGCAGCAGTAGCACTACCAAACAGGCGTGACGTGAATTGTGCTTAAGTTTTTGTCTGTTACCATTTCGTTTGAGTTTGTTGGTTCCGTGCATCTTTTTTATTAAGTTGGGGAGGCGCATATCCATTGATTGGCTTACTTTCATGGACAAGAACTTTGACTCTACTTGTATATGGACTCTACTTGTATATGTCTGAATGACGTTCTGAAATGGCAAGTAAGAGTGTTTCTATTAGACAATACAAACCCAGATTACTTGTTTCACATCTAGCAGAAGCCCAAAAATCACATTACATGGCCTATATAACTCATATTGTTTCTTTCTCTAAGAAAACACTCATTACAAGAACCAAGAATGTCGCTTGCTATCATGTAAAAATATGTTGATATTATCATTTTACTATTTGTTAAGTACATCAGTACAACTCAGCACAATTTCCTTCTTGTTTGTGTTTGCAGTCATAGGGGTAGAATTACAGAAGAAAATCCAAAGCCAAGGGGTCGTTCAGAAGCCGCAGTCCAAGACCGAGGTAAGAAATAGCCTGCATATTTGAGTCTTGAAAATGACATACTTGGTACTCCCTCTGTTATCTTTGTGTATGATATTTCAGAATTGCACACACTGAAGGAAAAGCTAAGCTATGACCTTTATGCCCCTACTGTCTTTGTGTATCCTGCTACATACTAAATTTGATTGTCTTCCAAACTGCTCATTTTGTCGTATTAAACAATAAAAACAAAGAAACGTGTGCTTGCACTAAATGGAATAGGTACACTTCACTACTTTAGTAAAGATATAGCTATGTATTTTTAAACTGCTACAATGCCAAATGAAGAGGATTAAAGGAATACTATTATTCCACTATAAAATATGAAATGAAGATGAATGTATGCTGCACATATTACGTCCGTGATAGCCTATAGCATACAAGGGACCCTGCAAAATGGTGTTGTATTTCATTACATCATTGCTCAAGTGCCCAAATTGTACTACCAAGTTAGACCTATGTTACTAAAAACTTTCAGCTGTGATGATAGCTCTGTTACTCATAGTATTAAAATTGGTATAGCATTTCAGATTAATCATCTTTATTTTTATTATAAGTGCTAGCTATTTGTGAAGGTATCGAGAGGATTATCGGGATAGAGACTATAGAAGGCGAAGCCGAGCAGAAGTAGGGAGCGATATGAACAGGACAGGTACAGAGATAGTGATCGTCGTCGCCAGAGGACTCGCAGTATTAGTCCTGATTATGACAAGAAACATAACAGACACAGGTATGTCCCCTTGGTTGGAGATATGTACCTCTTTTCATCTTGTATTGTCATATCAAAATGAATAAATTTTTACTCCATTCTTCAATGTTGGCAGTGACTCTCTGGTACGTAAAAGCCCCAGTCACGGCAGAAGCCGTTCACCTCGTAAGGCACCTGATGAAGGAACACCTAGCAAGGCCCGAGATGGCCATGCTGCATGTTCTGGAAGCCCTTGAACCTAGCTGAATATCACACAGCTTCTCATGGACATCTTGAGGCATCTAGACAGTTCTCATCATTTTTTCCAGAAAGAAAGGACTTCATCAAGGCGATTCTCCATCTCCTCTCCTATTCAATACTGTAGCCTGATAGTGAGAAGGTCGTGATGAGGGAGCGGTCTCATACGATGATCGAGTATATACTATGGGAGACACAAAAGTGTCCGACTAGTCTACTATCTGTTTCTAGTTACGATAGAGCTACTGTGATGCTGAGGGTACTATCAAGCTACGTCTGCTACTATCTGTTTCTGGTTATGATGGAGCTACTGTGATGCTGAGGTACTATCATGCTACTGTCTGTTAGTATCTGTTCTTGTTACGATTGTTACGATGGAGCTACTTGATGCTGAGGGTGCTATCATGCCTATAGAATCGTATACTAGATCCACTGTCTTTTGGTTCTATCTTTCGTTCTGCCTATAGAATCTTATACTAGAAATGTTTGTTAAGAAGAAGAAAGCCTATCACCGGTACCTAAACTTGTAGAACTTGTAGCGTTGGGTCATCCCGGTTCAGGTCCTGAAACTTGTTCGTCTGTCATATCGGTCCATAGTCTGCATCCGACACTGCCCAGTGCTCGCGCCAGCACTTCCTAATTTGTAATCCGTTGTGTTGTTATCTAAGTAATAAATTTGTTGCCTCCCTAGCCCCTCAGGTTCCCACGTGTCTGTTTATGCTTGCTTCCATCTCACTTCACTTGAAGTCGGAAGGAAGCATCGTTTACTATTTAGCTTTTGAATAAGCAATGTTTTTACGTTGTAAAAAAAGCAAGCCAGTGATTAATGGTGCGGATCGAGGTACCAGTCATCGCATTGAGATGCCTCCCATCTTTTTGCTAATCAAGCAAAAGTCAACCGTAAATGCATTGTTGGGCCCACAGTCTACTAGCTAATCAAAGCAAATGTCAAGCCTAATGCATTGTTTGGGCCCAGTCTGCCATATCATCAAGCAAATGCCAGCCGCTAATGCATTGTTGGTCCCACAATCCATCTAATCAAGCAAATGTCAACCGCTAATGCATTGTAGGACCCACAGTATGCTTGCTCATGTTAATCAAGCAAAGGTTGGTCAGGGCCACTTGTCTCCCTCCAACACCCACGCTGATGGATTACAGGCTTGCGCCAACAGAAAAAAGAAGATACCACTACAACAGCATCCGTTCAAAGGTACAGCTAGAGATCCGCTGAAAGAAATAACTTTTTTTTAGATTACACAAGAAATGTGAGTCAACACTCACTAGGGAGCACTAACGGCCGTCTAACAATAGGATACAAGCATGTCAAAACCAATGTGATTGGAACAGACCACTTACTACTTGGTACACATTATGCTTGATTTTTTACATACAAGCCTAGAAACATCATGTGAAAGCCCCCCATACGTCTGTAACAATATTGCATTGAAAAATCATGGACGTTGAAAGCTCCACATCATGGCGCTTTAACCAGGTCGCCATAAATTCAGTACTTGTCCAGGGATTGTACATCGTTAGGGGTCCCCTGGCCTCCTGGGGAATATACCGATGAAGCTTGCATCAGGCCTTGGTTAGCAGCAGCAGGGCCCTGGTGTTGTTTGTTCTGCAGAGGGGAAGAAGCCTCGTCATACAAAGGGCTATAGCCGCAGTTGGATTTATACGACAGAAGGGAGGAAATCATACACGAGCAGGGGATTTTAGTGACGAGGCATCGTCGACAGCCACAGCCGCATGGTCCGGTGACTGGTGGAAAAGTAGCAGAGCTATAGACCGATCAATCGGGTTTGTCTGCGTCTCGATGCTCCGAGGATCAACAAACCTGCCAAACAGAAACATCAAAAAGAAAGGCTACACATCGGCAAAGCCATTTTCTCGCCTCCTTTGCATTGTAAGTACTGTAACGAGTATCAACTTCAGACAATGTGCCAAGGAAAGATAATCAACTGCCTCCTTTCTCATATTTTTTACTTACTGGTTTAAAGCAGGCAACTATACATAACGGACTAGATACTATAGCATCACAAATAATATATGCAAACAGTCAACATGCAGGTTCATCTGTGACCCACATTAAGAGCAATATTTAAACCTCAATCAATTAGCATCTTAAGGACCAAGATATTAGGGATTATTCTTCTGGTACTGGTTTGACATCTCAAAATGACATTTTAGAGATAAGAGGATGTGTGAAAGAAAGAAAAGATGGTGCATTAGGAGCGTTTAGACAACACTGTGATGCTTCTAATTAAACAATAAGGAGAACGCCAGCAATTGCAGTTTTCAAAGCCATAGATAATGATTCAGTATGGATAAGGTATTTGTTAGAAACATACTTGCGCGAAGTTTCTGCATTCTGCAAATCCTTTACATCCTGGCTATCACCATTGCTGTTCATCATATTTGGAAAAACTTGCCTATGTTGCGCACTTCGTGCCAATCGGTATAAACCATCTCTAATGCACAATTTGGTTTGAACATCCAGCTGAAGCAGACAATAAAAAGTAACTTAAATACGGCGGTATATAGTTTATTAGAACTAGTTTAGTCCCTCTAAGAGGAAGCATGAAGACAGGAACTTCAGTTCTACCAAAACTAAGGTCGCTCCTTTGATCAAATTTATTGTCATTTAGAAATATCAGAAAGCGAAGACAAGAAAAAAGGAAAAAAAAAAAAAAAAAAAAACTGCAAACGTAACATGAATTTGCAATAACAAAATGGAGGCAGCTCTGCTGCTGTAGGCTGGAGTTTCTGCTTCGTGGGACATTAAAAGAAAAGAAAAGGAAGCTCGTAACCATGATACCTGACTAACAGCATCCTGCAGTTGTCGAAAACTGCTTTCTTCAACTGAGTTATCAGAGGACATAGATGATACAAATGAGCCATCCACTACCATTGAAGTACCCATTGTAACTTGAGGATCCCCTAGAGTTCTTTTTTTTCCCTAATCCTCTTCTTTCAGTTTCATAGTTCTCACAAGGATACGAAGCACTTCTTGTCAATGTTTGAGGATGTCTGTTCATGACATTATTGTTTATTGCTTGTCTTGGTTGTGTGGTCACAGTTTTCTTCTGCACTGCATTTGTAGAGTTAACTGTCACATCAGCTAATCATACAAGAAGAGTACAAGATAAACAAACATGTTCAGAACAACTAGAAAATACCCCATCTGATGTTTCGCTTGCATTACCTTTTGAATTCCTTTGCGCAAAAGAACCGCTAGATGGACCGAACTTTTCTGGATCGGACTCAGAAGTAATGTTGCTTGGTGAACTGGAATCTAAGTGGTGCCTTTGATTCAGTAAATTCTGGGAAGAGCTCAACTGAGAAGTTGACACTATAGAAAATTTCTTGTCTTCAATGTCTTGAGTTGCATTTTCAGATGAATACTGGTTTCCAACCTGCAACTGAGACCATGACATTAAATCAATGAAGAACGTGAGATAAACCCAATACAAGCAAAGAGAAAATTGTACTGATGCCTTGGAGTACAAAAATACAGAAATATACCCACTCCGTTCCAAATTGTAAGTCATTTTGGCTTTTCTAGATACTTGTTTCTACTATGTAGCTAGACATTACGTATATCTAGGTGCATAGCAGCATCTAGAAAAGCTAAAACAACTTGGAATTTGGAGCAGAGGGAGTAACAGAGATAGCAATACAGTAGCATGATTGTACTTAACTAATTTTTCATTCTGTTTTCACATTACAGTTAGTTAATACAATGACTTGGTATTGTTTAAATGATTAGACAGCCCTTGGAAATTACCATATCAACGTTTTCATGTCCACTGCATATCTGGTCAGTGGGCAAAAACTCCATGACATCCTCTTGGTATATCTATTGTGGACAAAAGAGATACAAGAATTAAAGAAGGTAGAAAATAAATACTGAGTCAACTAATACAGAAGGGAAAAAAGAACGATTGACTTGCCTGTTCGCCATATGCATTCACATTCTTTTGCTCACTGAACAGGTAGGTATCATTGAATTGATTGTCACATAAAGCTGACGAAGGATCAACTGATGGAAGTGATTTATCTTCTGCACATTGGAATGCTGAGAGATCATCCAGAATATCATAGTCTGAATAAGACGAGTCAAACCCTTGCTGCATAGCAACATCAGAAGAGAAAACAGCATCTGAAGAAGGAATCCAAGATAACCCATCTGCATTCTCTAGCTGCTGCTGACCATATGTGGAATCAGGCGACCTTGTTTAAAAAAAAAAAAAAAAAAAAAGGGGAAAAAGTAGAGTTATCACCTGTTTCAACAAATTAAGATCTTAGTAAGCTATAAGTTGTGAATACCTAAATAATGTGTCGACATCCTCGAAATTATCAATGCCAGGCCAGTCGATGTAGTTTAGATCATTATCTCCGTAAGTGAGGCTCGGAGCACTGGGGGTATTGAGAATGGACGAACCATTGCTCAGTGCAAACTGACAGGAGTTCCAGTTATCTGTTGGACATCTGGTTTCAGCGACTGTACTTTCTTCTCTTGAAGGGAAGGCATTCGAACCAATTTTGCAATCACCGGCATTGTTTATATTCTGGGATACTATCCCATTCTCACATTGGATGTCCTCTGAATTACATTTCTGTGAATCTGCATTATTTGTTCGGGGATGGGACCTTGGACTTCCTCACTGGCAACTGCATGCTTCAACTTCTTACTACTAGTGACACCAGGAGCCTCAGGTCCACCTTCATGTTCATTGCTATTACTATGGGCAAACTCATCAGTGAATTTACCTTCAAACTGTAAAAGCGATATTAGTCATAGGCCTAGAACAGAAAATATACGAGGGTCCAGAGAACATAAGAAAGCACTGCTAGTGGACCAACGAAAGAGATGACTGTGACCAGGATATGATCCATTACAGAGTGCAACATCGAGTTATTTAATGCTACAGTTGTAGCATGTCAATCAAACATTGAATTTTAAACACTGGTCAACTTACTTCACCAAAGCAGACACTAGGCACTTTCACGTATGAGGGGCTATAGCCTACTAAACCCCCCACTCATCTATCCACAGCAAAAAAATTGTGGATCTATCACGGGTGGCAAGCACACTTCATCAATGAAATAAACACTGACAAAAGGCTTAACCTGCTTACCTAAATGATGCTGAGTAACAATAAATAAAACTAAGCAATTCAAACTAACTAAGCAGGGAACAAATTTGAAGTATAACCCAATTACCTTGAATGCTAGAATACAGGAATATTACTAATTCTTACATCAGTTGATAGAAATGAGAATACACATGCAAATTGTACCAAGAACCTTATGTACACAGTCTCAAATCCTGGCGGGCTAATTTATGCACTTGTACACTTACGCAGATCATATAATTGAATAAACTTGTAGTACACTTACGCAGACCATATAACTGAATAAAATTATTATCCCCCACACACTGACCTATTGTTCTTTCTGATTTTTCCACCTGTTATCATCCACTAAATCTAAGGACACTGTTATTTCTAAAATCCCCCCCTAAATTGCAAACAAATACATTTGACGTCAGTTGCTATAATCTCATGTATCAAATGCAGTGGCTAAAAAGGAGTGAGATGCTATGTCCATCAAGAAATTCATGAAACTTTTCACCAAAAAGAGAGAGGAGGGATTCATGAAACTGAGATTACCTCACGCACCCTCCAATCTGGCATCCCTGCAAATTCTATCCGGGTCCGAAACTATACCAGTCCACCAGATTTGATATCATATTCAACTCAGGATCCCCAGTTCTTGGCCAACTCCTACAAACCATAAGGACAGATGAAATTACTCAAAAACTGAAAGAAACTGTAAACTAAACAAAACAATCATATCCCGATACCGCTCGCTGCAACAGGAATTATATTCTAAACAAAACTAGTGCAGCCACGTTCAGTTGCCTGCTCGCTTACCGTGGGGTTCAGATCAAATAGTGCGGGGAAAACATATATCTCACCAAAAGGGCCTGGTAGGACTCTACAAGAAAGAAGAAAGAAGCAGGGTAGCCTAATGGAACATGGTTCTTCTCACCTTCCGGAATCGAGAGCTGTGGATCAGAACCTGCAGAAGCAAAGAAAACCCACCGGTAGGAAAAAGTCAGCAGACAGTAGAAGCAGCTTCACCGAAGATCCAAAAATGACGCTTTCCCCCTTTGAGAAACAGAGAGACTGAAGAATCATCACAAGGACACCAAACACCAAATCAAACAGAAGGTAGCGCATACAGAACAAATCACCGGAAAACAATCGCCGGAAAAAAGAAAAGCAAAAACGAAAACGACTCTTAAGACCCCCAAGAACAGGGGAACTCAAAAACTCGCAGCCCCCACAGGCCACAGGCTACAACACAAAAGGGAGACGCAAGAACAGCCGACACCCCGAATCCTCGTACAGGAAACCAGCAAAGAAAGAGGGAACGGGATTGAAGGATGGATGGATCTTCACCGCTTCCGCTCCGTGAGGTCGCCGGCGCCGGCGCAGCCTTGCTCGCTCCGCTCCGCTCCAATCCACGGGCCGCCGCTGTCGTCTCTAGATGGTTCCTGAGATTACCCCCTTCTTTTTTTCTCGCTCTACTACTCTACCAGCAGCAGCAGAAGTATTTTTTTTTTCTCTCTCTCTCGCTTGGATTGGCACGCAGGATGGCAGCAAGGCTGATGGATGGATGGATGGGAGAGACGAGAAGGGCGTCTTGAGCACCGAAATTACGAGAAGGATTTTTTTTTTTTTTTTTTTGGAGAGCGAAAAAAATTGGTTGGCTTTTAGCGCGTATCCGCGGCGGGGTTGTTTACTAACTAGCGGCTGGGAGCGGGCGTGGTGGGCCCGGGGGCGGTGCCGAGGTAGTGGACACGAGGCGCCGGCGCGATCCGATCAGTTGCCGGAGCCCCATTGGCTGGCCCGTCAGCGTCCGCGGGGCCCAAGGGACAGTGAGAGGGCCCGAGAGGCTTCTGGATGGGCTCCCGGAGAGAAAAGAAAGAGGCTGTGCTGTGCTGTGCAGTGGGTGGAGGTGGCGCCCGGCACGTGCCTCTCGTGGGGCAACTTGCTCTGCCTGCCTACTTGCCGTGCTCCGCTTGCGCTCATCCATCCATCCGTTCGTTCCCGCTGCCGAAGCAACAGCGAAACCAGGCGGTTTTCCCGGTCGGCCCTGCGCTGCCGTCGTCTTTGGATTATAGCAATAGCGAAGTGGTGGCAACCGGACCTCGTCTTTGGATATTGGGCCAAGGCCGCGTGGGTAAGCCCATATTCACTTGTTCTCATTTAGATTTAGAGAAGGAGATAGATACAAGGGATTATTACGTAGAAGGCCCTGAAAAAATGTTGCCTTAGTTATGAGGCCCTTTTTTTTCGGAATTTAGTTTTTAGGCCCTGAATCAAACTTTTTGTTATGTATTGGGCCTTCCGTGCGTTCCGTGAGGGGAGTCCGTTAGTTTGGACACTGTAGGTCGTGGGAATAGACCATCATGCCCCTCACTCCCTTTCACACAGGCCGCTCCTGCCTGCCCCGTCGCACAGGCCGACACCGGTCGGCAAAAAGAAAAAAAAAAATCCCCGACAAAAAACGCGACGACGAGAATGGCAGACGCCGGCGCCGCCGCTTCCCAGTCCGGCGACCTGGCTCCGCCGCCGGCGCATCCCTGCCGGATCCAGTCCCGCCGCCCCAGGATCCGTATCTCCCTCCGTCGCCGTCCTGCGCCCCGGCCGGCTTTCCTCGTCCCCGTCCTGTGCCCCGTCGCCGGCCCGGCGCCGCTGCGGTTTTGGTCGTTGCGCGCGCGCGGCCGGGGCGGCGTGGCCATCCCACCGTACCAGGGCGCCGCGAGGACGGGGCTCGACCCCCAGGCCGGTGCGGGCGACCCCTCCCTCCGCGAGGCTGCTATGGCGCGGAACAGGAAGGTGGCGAGGAACAGGAAGGTGGTGCTGCGCGGAACAGGAAGGCGGTGGCGAGGAACAGGAAGGTGGTGCTGCGCGGGTACATCGAGCGCGCGCCGAGGGAGGACGACATGGAGCTCATCGACGGCGGCGACGTGGAGCTGCGCGTTCCCAATGGCGCCGCCGGCCCTGTGGTGCTGGTGAAGAACCTCAACCTCTCCTGCGACCCGTACATGCGGGGCAGGATGTGGGAGTTCCACGTCTCCTACATCCCGCCATTCAAGCCTGGATCAGTGAGCTTCCCTTCCTCGTTTCCCTTTTCATTTTTCAGTGCTCACCACCGTGCTCACCACGTGTTCTGTAAAATGTCTCAAATGTGGGTGGGCCGATGCTTGATGCTGTGCTACTCAACATGCGAAATTGCGAACACATGGCCGCATATGGTTTCCCAGCATGGGGTAACTGCTCCTGCTGGAATCCACAACCTGTTTTCCTTGATAAGCAAGAGGATAGAGATGAAGGGATTCATCCAGAGTGATTTTGTACACGTGGGGGTAGCATGATGTTGTTCAGACTTACCTTTTATTTACTCCAATTGTTGGGAGTATGTTGTCCTTGCACTGAAGCAGTTAGCGTTTGGAAAAACAAGCAGATGACTATATTTTGATTTTGATGCATCCGTAGCAACAATGCTATGTTGTGTTGTAAAACACGCGGACTCTATCCTAGAAGGAAAGGAGAAGGATGAATCCTAATCACAAAGTCCGTTTGTATGTGGGCTCTTACCGAAAACTCTTAGGCCTTGGCGGGGACTATATATACGTGGGAGCTCTATGTTGTAATCACCAATATTTTCGTAGATGAATAAAGAATAGTCTCCCTATCTTGTGTCTACTTGTTCTACTTCTCATCTCTTGTGTTGATCATGAGAGACGGAGAGGGAAAGGTCCTAATCGTGACAACGGCGTTTCACAACACGTTATCGGCCACGACAAGCTCTTCGTCGACTTCGTCGTTGAAGCCGCCGCCCGATCTTCAGCACTGTCGCTCGTCGCGGCGCCCGGCGCATCTACGCCGGCGGCGTCGACATCCACGGCGTTGTTGGCGGAAGCGGATCCGCTACCTCTGCTACAAATGCCTTTGCATCGACTCATCGTCACGCCGGCGGGTCCCACGGCCTAGCCGAACTGTCCTGTGACGGGCTTCGATTCTCCTCGAATTCAAGAACAAAGGTGCGAAAAAAATCGCATCTCGCGGATTGGGTTTGTGTTTGTTCAGATCATCGGTGGTCCGTATTTTTGTGCAAATAGAATTATATATGTAGTACATATACTCGAAGTGCATACGTACAATAATCAAATCTACGTGAGTTATTATTGCCTTGCATGCCACTTAGGACCGAGTCCATATCACCGACGTGGCCTATGTATAAGCATAGATCCGACCAGCGAGTCAAACTATCTTTCAACTATTTTTTTTTCTTTCTACATGTAGTAGAAAGTCACATGTACAAGTAGTACATACTACATACTTTCGGACATGTATGAGATTTTTTTTCTCTCTAAATGCGTAAACATGATCGGACTACGCAAGTTAGGCGCGAAGCCAACACACGCATCCTTGCACGATACAAACACTCATAGAAGGTGTTGCAAATGGCATTGACTTGTAGTCAAATTGCAACAATTCGATTCCCTTAGTTTTTGTCTTTGGGAAATCGAGTTGAATTCGATTATGTTGCACGTACCATAGATACGCGGACGGTCGGACACACCACCTGAATGTTGCCGTGGTCTTGTACCTTTCGGGCTTAGGTGCCGCCAGCATGCACACGCGCCATCGGCTCGCAGCCGACGCGTAACACCAATACAAGGTACATCATCCACCGATCACCGTGACTCATATGCCATATCGCACAATCCGGCGTGAATGCCGCTTACTTCATCCGTATATGGTTTGCTCATCCTAGCCTTGAAGGGCTTTACAGAAAGCAACGACATGAAGTTGCGCTGAGTACTATCCAGTAAATTGATCCCGTTGATCATACAGTTGTTAGATCGGTCAAATAGTAGATTAATTTAGAAACATGTAGTTTCCAGCATACCAATCTACTATGTATTATTGTCTTTGTCTAGCCTTGAAAATTTTTGTAACCTGCAGTTTCAACATGCACGACGATAATTGATCTGATGCTAGCATGCAGCTCATCATCATGGCTAATATACAAACTCACGTAGCTACATGTACACAAGTTACTTCAATTTCCTGGAAGGAAATTCTTTTTAATGATAAAATCCTCTTGTTGGTATATTTTTATAATTGTACCATGTGTTGATATTTTTTTTATGCTCTTTTGAATGCATTTATTTATATATATCACACATTATGAATTATATACCATGTAAAGTTTTGAACAATACTAGAAACATGGTAGAAGATATATGGACTCTCTAAATCCTCAGAGAACCTTAAACTAAATTATCACCATTAAGAGGCTCATATTTGTTTTTCCTAGCATATGATTTTTTTGGGATGAATGAAAGCTTGGTATACATTCTGAAAATTTTGCATATACCATAATCCTAAAAAATGTTAGGACGTTTCTAAGAATATTTGAGTAACCATCCTTTGTCTTTTTGCACCTTGCTAGTCGTTTACATGTAGTAAACTTATATGCACATGATCCAAGTTACGGTATTTTGCATGCCTAAAAAAGAAGAAACAATATCCTGAAATTACTCGAAAAGTAAAAGTATTTGTTACGGTCATTATTAAATCCATGTAGGATATTTTGCTACCATTGAAGTGTAGTAAACTTAGTATATATATTTTCGAATTACTCTCTAGAATGAGTATATGGCCGATAGAAGTAACAAATGCATTGTGGGACTCATTGCATGAGTAAAATCCCAAATTATGATTATAGAATATCATATTGCATTGAAAGTCGATTTTGAAGCTTGTATGCTTAATGCTTTGCTCTATAAACAATAGCTTGAAGCTTTGTATTAAATGTCTAGAAGACAAGATGGTAAATAGATTTTATCAATCTACATTCTCGAAGAAATGTCTCTTGTATATAGAATATCAAAGAGCAATGTAATACATGAAGTATTTGATTTTACCATCGAAACTACTCATGAAAATTGAGTTAGAATTTTTTTTAGACGACTTTATAAACCAGGATATTAGTTGCAATAATTTTGAATATGTGGCTTGCATATGTTACACCCCTCGAAGGCTTGTGACGGTATATCATAACTCTTGAATATAAAAGCATGTAGCTACTCCTTGTCAATTACGACTTGCAAGAATGCATATTATTTGGAACATATAAAAGTTTCTCTTGAAGAAGAACTTAAATCATGTGCTTATATATATTTATTATCTTTAAATTTCATATCCTGAAGTATTGATAATAGTGGTGGTGGTGCATTAATTTTAATTCCGTTGAATTAAGTGGTTAATGGTTAATTTGTTAGCTTGAAGACTAATATGAAATGTTTAATATTCTTAGTTGCAATTACTTGAAGTAATATGTCCGAACTTCTCATGGAATAAATTAGATTTATATGTTTTCACATATAAATAAATTACCTATTGCCTATCAAAATAAATCTTGTATTATTTTTATCCACAAAGAAGCCTCTCAGTTAACCATGAAGGTTATAGTTTTTGTGCATCAATACCATGTAGGTAGATGGGAAACTGAATTTTCTAAGAATGCACATGAACAATTGGACTATACTAGCATTTTAATTGATCTTGGAAGGATCGATTTAGCCAAGAAATTGTATATGTCTTAGCAAACATGAGAACTAGAAGTTATAAACTACCCCGAGTCCTATGGTGTACACCGAATAGTACATTGGATATGTGAATTTTATGTCATAATCAATGAATACTAGAAGTATTATTTGGATTCTATGGAAGCATTAGAATTGATTATTCATAGATAATGCTTGAAGCAAGTTACTACTTGAAGTAATTATGGCATGAAAAGGGGGAGTAATTTTGGATAAAGGCATAAGAAAATGTGGATAATATATTTTTAATAGGCATAGCCGCCCCTAAATCAATATTTAAGTGTGTGTATCGGGACTTGAAGTTACGCCCGCGTCCCTTCCTAGCCGAGTTAACTTTCTCTATTGCACTAATTGCATGTAAGCTTGTAGCTTTGCATTTTGTTGTTATCTATTATGTTAGATTGAATTCTAACGTTCCACATTACACCTTGCATATGTATCTCATTGAGCTGCAACTATCTCCACTCTTGCATGAATATTAGCATAGCATAATCGCTATAGTTGTAGCTAGTAGCTATTTTTGCGCTCCCTCATAATCAAATTAGCTAGCTAGCATGCTATGTCTATATGGTTCCCGTTGAACTAAGGAATGCTTTGCTTTCGATGCATTGCATGCATAAGCCATAGATTGATCTAGGGCCAAACGACCTAAGATCGGGGGAGTGAGTCTATGAAATTTTCTCAATGGAGTCTAACCCATTTGATGGGATGAATTATTGTGGAACTAAGGTAGTGGATAACACAATTATGATGATTTAGGATTTATGAAGAAAAGGCATTAAAGGGATTTTTGCATTGATGGCAATTAGAAAATTCTAGAAGAAATTCCATGTGAACTTGTATGTTGCGTATCTATATTTTCGTAGTATATGGTCCATATTTTTAATTGTATGAGTACTTGGATTAATTTATTAGGCTAAATAATAAAGAAGCTAGAGAATGAAATAGTTTTTCTAAACTATGTTTTGTGCATACGTGGGGAGAACATCCTCGAAGTTCATAAGAATGATGAACATTCTTAAGTGCACTTTAAGTATTCTAGCTCCTTTGCATAATGAATAATAACCTCCATGTTTAAATATGTATGTGAATATTTCCCATAAAACCTAATCATAGCATACATAAATGGGCCTCCACTTGTAGTTGGAGATATATGAATTTGAATTGTTTTAAGCCCATGATAGGGGATATCTATTGAAGTATGCTATTAAAGATCTAATATTGGCAATAGGGGGAGAGAAAGCCTATTTTGAATGCCAAATATTATTTCCAGAGAAGAAAAATGATCTAGAAAAACTATCACGCACTAAGTCAACTAATAGTTTGACTAATGCTCTTGTGAAAGCATGAAGCGGAGCATATGCCAGATATTTTTAGAAATGAGAGGAGTAACTTGAAGTTATAAACTAGAAGTTGTGTTTACTAGTAGTAAACTATGTATACTATCAAGCTAAATCTACGGGGACGCTTTGTGGGTTCTAGTTTAGTATATACTTGTTAAATAGAAATGAAATGGAACTCCTCCATTCTCATGAAGAGAACGCCTCATGAAGAAGGTTGAGCACCTCATGAAGAGGATCATCATGAAGATGAAATCCAACATACTAAGCGCGCGCATCATTAGTGTTGGATATGTAGAACAATAAACCATCTCTTGTTTGGGAAATGACAGAGATAAAATATTCTCACATTGTGAGAGTATTGGGAGAAGAGAAAATAGTTGTCGACAACACTACCTCTTTAATTGTGAATGTTTCTCTTGTGAGAACCCGGATCCAGGAAAATAAAGTCCATGGCAAAATCGCTTGTAGCGATTATATCGGGTCAATGAAGAAAGCAATTGAGGTTGAATCTCCTATTAAGAAGAAATGAATGTTCTACTATATTTCTGGCAAATGAAACGAATGAATATCGAATATGCAGTTAATTAGTGGATTATGAAAATCCATATAATTCCCGAAGAATATAAATCGCAACTTGTAGGAATCTCATACTAAGTATTAAAGTTTAAGGTATATATATATATTCTGAATGAATATTCAAGTCTCAAGAAGAGCATATCCTAGAAGGACTGCAATCATTGAATGATTTTATAGTGAATAACTCAACGTTATTGTGTATATCACTCATCCCTTATGCAGTAGAGTATGTATCTCATAGAAGAGAATTATTAATTCACTAAGAATTAAAGTATATTCCTGAAGAAATTAATCCATGAAGGATTTACCAGTCAATTCTTGAATAAACACCATTCATCCCTGAAGTGAATATAGACCCGAGAAAAAGAAAATGAGGAATCTTAAATACCGTGAAGGTGTCATCAAAACACTTAGAAAGTGTATGAAAAGCTAGCATGAAGTTAATGATATCCTCTAAGAATACCATAGAAGGTATGAGAATAATGGTGGTTTTGGCAATTGAATTATCCCCTAAATGCTAAATGCGAGGCTGGATTTGTACAATCAAAATCTCGAAGATTTATAGAATACAATTTGAAAATCCACTAAGGATTAATTATAAGTATTCAAACTCTAGTATAAGTTTGATACACTATCTTGAAGATATTGAATATTAATTTATTTACCCCCATACCTATGAAAGGATCTATTTCTCTGAAGGATAATATTTATTTGTTTTGCACAGCTAATTAGTGGTCATTATGCATGAAGCATATTACTCCCATATAATTCATAGAAGAATTATGAGCCAACTTTTATTTACACACGTTTATGAAAAAGTGTGGTTTGAACAAGAAAGTTTAAAGTTTGGCTTTATGAGGGGGAGCATATTTTATTGAATCTGCCTTTAAGGTAAACCACTAGAATTACAAAGATCAAGTAGATCATATTTGCTAAAACACTGAAGTTTATGCATAGATTATGAAGATCAATATCTATTCATGAAGAATAGAATATCCCGAAGAATATATGCCCAAGAAGGTTAAATGTTGTACTCTTTTTTTTCCTATGTGAGTTTTTACTCGAAGGTTTCTCACACAAGGTTTTTAATGAGACAACATGTGCAATACAATTAACGAATGCGATGTACTCTTTTCTCCAAGAACCGTTTTTCCCACTGGGTTTTCGGATGGAGTTTTTGATGAGGCATATGCATATCGTGGTAATCGCCCAAGGGGGAGTGTTGTAAAACACGCGGACTCTATCCTAGAAGGAAAGGAGAAGGATGAATCCTAATCCTAGTCCGTTTGTATGTGGGCTCTTACCGAAACTCTTAGGCCTTGGCGAGGACTATATATACGTGGGAGCTCTATGTTGTAATCACCAATATTTTCGGATGAATAAAGAATAGTCTCCCTATCTTGTGTCTACTTGTTCTACTTCTCATCTACTTGTGTTGATCATGAGAGACGGAGAGGGAAAGGTCCTAACGGCACGACAACGCGTTTCACAACATGTTGAATTCTGAACTGAACTACGGTATGTGCTGTTATGTGAGACCAAGTTGAAATATAATTTGTGAGACCAAGCAGTTGTGAGATGTGCTGAAAAAAATATGTACGCATGAGCTGTAAATGTATGTGCAGATGTGCTAAAAATATATATATATATATATATATGTGATTATATTGAATAATATAAATATATATACTCAAAATATTATATACATTATTTTTTTCACTTAGGGGTAAAAACGTCATTTTAACCTCTACTTAACACCGTTAAGTGGTGAAAAAACGGACGGAAGGCCTTGGAGCTAAGAAATTTTTATGTGAGGGCCTTCCACTCAAATTCGAAAAAAAGGGCCCAAAACTTAAACGAAGTTTTTCGAGGCCATCCACCTAAATTCGAAAAAAGGGCCCAAAACCTAAACGAAGTTTTTTTTCGAGGCCCTCACGGCCACAGGCGAAGTGTACATTTTGATCTGTTCTCCCACTCATCCAGGCATCCGCTACTCAACTCGAAAACAACCTCATCTGTGGTTTGTGTTTGTTTCTCAAAACACTTCCTCCAACATAAAAAAAAGAGTGCATTTCATCATTTTCTAACGAGTCAACCAATATAAACCGGACTAAGTATATAAAATGTGGTATCAACATCTATATCTACGAATAGGCCTACTGTAAAAATAGATTACATGATGATTAATCTAATGATCATTATTTGGTATCATATATGTTAGTGTTTTTCATATATATATTTTTTTAAAAATAGTGTTTTTCAAAGATTTGGTTCAACTTGAAATTTTTTACTTGTTATTGGTATGGTTTCTCCAAAGGAGCCGGAGAATCTTAGGAGGTGCCACAAATTCCTTCTTACCCAAAATGGCTCCAACTCCTCTTTATTCACTAAAAATGTTTATTCCTCCTAAAGTGCTTGGTATGGCTTCTCCACAAAAACTGCTACCGGAGCCAAGCCGTGGCAACGATGCCTTAAGAAAAAGTGAGAAATACACCTTCCTAGTACAGAAAAAACGAGAAATGCACTCTTTCTAGGACAGAAAGAGTATACTAAAGTTAAATCCACCACTTTGTTGGGCACATGAGAGCGAGATACTTATTTGCTACAGCTCTCCTACAAAGGATGGAGCTAAAGAGCATTCTATAATAAAGTTACAGATCAAAAAAAGAAGATAGTAGCACGGGGATCTTTGAAATCAATTTTTATATCTCGCCCAAATTAAGACAGGTATCTAAACTTTAAACATTGTGAAATGTCAAATTCTAAGCTAAATAACCTAATTCATAATGTGGATTCTAATTCCTCCAAGATGAAAGATCCAAACAGACCCAACATCTTCATCAGTTTGGCAAATTTTAGTTGGCAAATCTTGTGTTCTGCTAATTCCCAAAAGGATATGCCACACAAAAAAGCTCTCCAACAGCGCTATTTTTAATTTGGCAAAACCATGACAAACTTGCGTCAGGAATCCTGCAACAGAAATAAAATTATGTTTTCACCCTTCCACCTCTTACAAACTTGCGTCAGGAACCCCGAGACAAAAACAAAATTATATTTCCACTCTTCCACCTCTCCGTGGGCGTCGGGAACTACCCAAATGCCAAACCGGATGCCACGTGCAATTATGCATGCATGGAGGCTCCATTTGCCAACTCCCCCGAAATGCCAAACTATTTGAGCTTTTTGTTAAAAAACAAGAATGTCAAACTCAAATGCAAAACTGTTGGAGTTGCTCTTAGTGCTTAAAGTGCATTTTCCGTTACATGTTCCAAAATTTTGGTATAAAAGGCCGGTACATGAACTAATATTCATAATTTTCTAGCATTCTTTTGAATAAATAGTTTTCTGAAACTTGTTGGATGATATACTGCTCTATGTCAAGAAATAAAAACAATGAAAAAGACCCATTGGTATGTGGCGCTATCATGCAGCCTTTCGATGAGGTCAGCGCCATGAATTTGCAACTTCGCCCACTTTGCACGTGAGCTCGAACGGAGTAATCCATTGTACACGCATATACCAATTTCTTATTTAACCAAACAACGCATATATAATCCATTGTACACACGACAAAACGGCACCACACGCCATCCATTGTACATACAAACGGCACCAAACGCCATAGGCATAGGGTTGTTCCATCGGGCAAGTCACAACCAAACACAGACCAAACCCATACACACGCCAGAAGCGAACCAGATCATCTCAAAGACTGGGACTCATCGCCTGATCACGAAGACAAGGCCGAAGACTGACGGACCACCCACCCGTACGACGGAATGGGACAAGATATGCACACTAGCCCAGCAAGATGCTGGTGTCCCCGCCAGGAGGCTGCCTGGTCCGACGGCCTGCATGATCTCCAGTTACTGAGGCCTTCCCGTGTGCAAAAATGCTGCCACCACTCATTCCTTTCGCCTTCGTGCGGTTCAGAGGCTGTTTCTCTGCAGGCGCTGAATCCCTCTCGGTGATGGCCTTGCCATTCAGATCAGTAGACTTGTTGCTGGACCCTTTCTTCTTTGCTGATTTCACGGTGCTGTCCATGTCAGCCTCTCCAAACGAGAAGGAGCTCACCTGTTAACAACGATAATTACAGTTGTTCAGTAGAGTTTGGAACCACCACAAGGTGAATATAAGCTACCAGAATGGCTCAGGCAGTACATTTGCATTTTTCACAGGCGACAGAGAGGCAGAGCTGCCATAATCTGATCTCCTTGACCTGTTGGGCTTGGGATCTTCATGATCAGCAAAGATGTCGTGACCACTGAGCTCCTTGGATTTTGCAATGGACACCTGCCGCTTCATCTTACTGTCCCCTCGCTCTCAACGGTATGGCTAAGCTCACGCTGCCTCGCCACCCCAGCAACTGAAGTTGGCTTCCTGAGAGGAATGGTCCCGTCCTGAGAAAAGGTGATCTGGCTAGCCTGCAGGTATAAAAGCTGATTATCTCGCCATATCACACAGAACGGTATGATCAACTTCTTTTCATTTCTATCAAGTGATACATAGCCATTTAGAAGGGAAATGTTTGTTCTTTTCCCTGTTCTCTCATCAGCAGACAATGTAAAATGCATAATTAATTAACTAAGGATCCACCAAATTATGGCTTAGGCAACAAAAGATATCCAGATGTGAAGTGCTGACAATGAGTTTGTAGTATGTTACATGAAGTGGCTAATTATAACATTGATCACCATTTCATGAAAAAAATAACCGTAGTTGATCACGATAATATGATGGTTAGAACTTCAATCACAATCAGACCTACATTTCCCCCCTCAAACGATACATAGATATTTTTTTTACTGTATTATAAGAACCAAAGTAAGACCAATTTTGGTTCACGAAGAGACCTACGTTTTTTACTGTTTTATAAGAACAACACAGAACAGCATAAGAGGTTGACTGAATATCCAATCAATTAGATCAGTCATATGGTGACAATGCAGAATGTTTAGGTCCTATTTAATCGACCAGATTTGCATCTATTGAATAAAAAAATATGCTAACCAGGCTTTGAGAACACTGAAAACTCTACTCTAATAACATGAGGCTAAGATCTATAGCATTATTGGACATGGGCAAAACCAGATATGTATCCCACCCACTTTATGCAACAAATCTGACATGCATTCTTCATTGATCCTACCAACATGTCACGTGAAACAAAAGGAACTATCCGCAGTATACACAACGACGAGTACTCTAATACAGAAGATCAATACCTCCCTCCGTACACAGAATGCAGATCCAAAGTTTACCTGACGATCGCGGGAGGCAGTTGCGACGGCGGCGCTCTCGGCCTTGAATATGCCGATCCCTGCTGTCTCCTTCGACTTGGGGACGGAGGAGCCCGTCGTCCTCCTGGAATGATCAGAGACAGCAGGAGCAACCGTAATTAGTAAGCACAAGCACATTTGCGGATCGATCATGCATGCACGAACGCATTGAACGATTTGAGATCCGAATCACAGGAACCCGCGCGGAGAGGAATCCAATCCGGCAATGAATGAAGGCGCGGAAGCTATATCTCACATCTTCGTCTTGTTGAGGCCGTCGGCATCCTCTGAGACCTGCTGCCCCCCAAACACCACCTTCCTGAACTCCTCCGTCGGCTGCAGGGCGAGCGAGGAACAATAAGAGATCAACGACGATCACAAGCGCGCGCGCGCGCGCCGCGCGGGGAGAAAATGGTGGAGGAGGAACAGGGAGAGAGCGGAGTCACCTGGTTAGGTCGGCGTGCTGGCAGCGACCCGGCGCCATCGGGGTGAGGCCACGCGAGCAGGCCGGCCGTCGAGGTGTGGGAACTCCTCACGGGGGCCGCCCTCTCCATGTCCCTGCCCCTCTCCCTCCTCTCTCTCTCCTATGGAATGCAAGCAAGGAAGGAAGGGATTGGAGTGGAGATGAAGGCGAATGAATGCGTCGTCCGTCCACGCGACTCATGAGGTGGAGGAAGTGGGGCCGGAATGTCGGTAAGCTCTCTCATCAAATTCAAGAAGTGGGTCCCAGCTAGATCATGCTGGCATTGCAAATATCTCGCCTAACTCAGCATCATATCTTCTTAATATTATATCCATAATAATTAGTATTCCATCTGTTGCAAATTAATATTACGGTTTGTTCTTTGTATCATATATTCATGAGCTAGCTTGATAAACGGGCTAAGTAGTTCGTAGTCTAACATCTTAAACCACCAATGATGGAAAGTTGAGTATGTTATATGGATGGAATTGATAGCTCTAGAAACAGATATATGTTCGTTGTATTTATTTTTTGGGCTTAATGCTCGCATGGAACTAATTAGTACTTCCTCTATTCTAAAATATAAGTCGCTTTGACTTATAATTTAGATAAATCACACAAGTCAAAGCGACTTATAATTTGGAACGAAGGGAGTAACTCTTTTCATGACCTATGTATTAGCTGTAGCTATTAGTGAGTCGGCTTGCAAGACGAAGAGAGTTGGCTCGCGCGCGGAGTTGTGGTTCATGTCGGCTAGTATTATTTCTATGCACATGGTAGGAAGCATTAGGATCGCATTAGATGAACCGATATGGTTTGGGTGGAAATCATATTGTTTTTGACTGATATCACGTATAGCTATAGAGCCTGTTGCACATTTAACAAAGTTAGAACACGGGCTTAGGCCTGAAAGCCAGTCTAGGATCGCCTTCTTTTTTGAAAATTTTAGATGTCGGTACTAGCTCGTTCTCGGACAATTGAATTGTACAAACGTTTCATTAATACTTTAATTCAAAATTAGCCCCTTCGACAAATTGTCTCTCTTGAACGTGGCACTACTTTTGCTACTGAAACTTCCATTATTGTCACTGGGGAACAATTTTTTTTTGTCCAAGACTGTCATATACTTTTTAAGTAAATTTAACTACAGCAAAACATCATAAATAGAATAATATTTAATTTGATGGTGCAAGACGTGAGCTCGGTTCAGACTCAAGTTATTATTTGTAAATTTGTAAAAACATATCAACCGTACACACTACACACTGACATGAGAATGGCATGGGTATCTCACAACCAAACCAAACATGCACACACCGACAGTCAAACTAGATCATCATCAGGACTAAAACAGGGTCCATCACCATTCCAGGATGCTAAATCAGCGCAATGCTGCTCTCACCGCCAGGAGGCTTGCGGTTGTTTCCACCTACACGCTCACGGATTGGTTCCTTCCCAGCTGCAAAAATGTTGCTTCCAGTAATCTCCTTCAGCTTCAGCGGTGCTAAGATGCTTCTCTGCAGAAGCTGGTGGCGCATCTCCCTTGAAGATGTCATTGCCGGTGAGGTCGTTGACCTTCTTGCCAGTTATCTTCTTTGCTGTCTTCAGCGCACTGTCAGTGTTGGCCTCTCCAAACGAGAAGGTGCTCGCCTGTTTTTTAAGACAACATTAGTTGAATAACATTCCGAACTGCAAAAGGCAAATTGAATACCAGATATGTTGCAGTTGCAATACATTTGCATTTTTGACAGGTGTGTGCGAGGCTGTGCTGCCGTTTGATGAGTTCCTTGCCCTGTTAGACCTGGAATCCGGAGTATCAGCAAAGATGTCGTGGCCGCTGAGCTCCTTGGATTTTGCATTTGATATCTGCTTCTTCAATTTACTATCTGCATCACTTTGAAGAGTACCACTAAGCTCACGCTGCTTTGCCACCTCAGCTACTGAAGTGGGTTTTGGGAGGATCAGTTCCGTCCTCAGCGAACGAGATGTGGCTTACAGTACTGATTGCCTGCAGACAATATGAAACTGGATCAGTCACCAGTAAATCATGCTTTACAATTCATTTTTTGATTTTTTACAAGGACAAGACAGGAAAATCTAGGTCTCCCCCTCCCCAAAAAAAGGGAGAACAAATGCATAGCTAATTGTTGAATCAGTAAGTAAAGTGTAGACACCAAAAATAGCCAAAAGCTAAATAAGTCTGTTACATAGTCACCAGAATCGTGCATGCAGGCCACATAACAATACAGAACGTGCAAGCCCAATCTGAACTGCTAAGGGCAGTGGTTCACAGGAGCTTCACAAGCTCAAAGTACCTAATGCCAGCAAACGAGCACCAAAGCCATCACCCCGCATAGAACAGTGGCCTAACCATGACATTTGCAAGAGCAGCCATCACTCTTCACCAGATCTCACGTTGAAGAGGACTACCCGCAATCAGCAGGCACTGCGTGGCTAGGGAAAAAGCAGCAATGAACACAGCTCAGGCCATCTCCAATGATACTGGCAAGTGACAAATGAAGAGAGCAGGAGGGCCATGGGTGTCAGATCTTGCTAGCCTCTGGTGCATGATGATGCTGATCGGTAGTGATCAATTTTTGTGTGGCAGTGCTGTTTTTTCTGGTGAGAGAGAGAGAGAGAGAGAGAGAGACTGGAGGTAACAGGGAAGCAGCTGCTCCAGCATGCAATGGGAGATTTTAGAGACAAGACCTGAATAAGGGTCCCATTAAATGGACATTTGGCTAGATGGGCCAGCACATGGCAGCACAATCTATGTTCTTTTGTCTTTTTATTTATTTTTCTTTATTCACTTTTTTTCTATGTCCCCTCCAAACATATATTCTGGAGATACTTGTTTGTGCCATATTCTCATCAATCTGACTGACACTACATTGCATCCAATTTTTTGGTTCATGTACCGAAGAGATATACCACTTGTTGAAGTATATAAGTGAACTGCTCACCTCTCCACATCAGCTTAAAACTTTTTGAGTTACAAATAATTGTTGTTTGCTCATATTCCACGTTTGAGGCCTGAGGAAGCCTCCACATAAGGGGAGTGCTGAAATATAAATTGAATTGCCCACCTAACCCATCAGCTTAAGCTTTTGGGTGAGCATGCAACTCAATATGATATCAGAGGCAGAGATCCCAAATACGAATCCTATCAGGTGCAATTAACTAAAATAAATTACAGCAACTCCTATTTCCACATTTGAGGCTTAAGTGAGCCTGCATGTAAGGGGGAGTGTTGAAGTATAAGTGAATTGCTTGCCTCTCCCCCTGAGCTTAAGCTTTTGGGTTGAAATGTGCATGCAGCTCAATACCCCTAGTAAAACTTACTTTTGGAAAGTGGCAAACCACTAACTTGACGATTTATGATTCTAGAACTATGGTCGATTATATAAAGTCTTGTTATTGATTGCCAAATAATTTCAGTACTATTATTGGAACTGTTACCTCTGCTTTATGCATTTGATTTACAATCATGACTATTCAACTTGGATTTGGCTTTGGAATACCTTATAAGAAAAGAAGTTACAACAAACACCATCACTGCGAGCAGGGGCAAATTGAAAAATATAATTTAACTGCGGTTGCTACAAATTTGGAAGTGTAACAAGATGCTCAATTTGTTAAAAAATAATCAGTTTTGATTCAGTCAAGGTGAGGCTTGATCAGGTCAAAGATGACGAATCCCCATGTGATAAGTTGCTGGCACCACACATATGCTGGGGAGAAAATCAGTAAACAGATGATTCAAGTTTGTTGAGATAAGATAAAGTCAGATATGAAGAGCACTCCATGTGTGAGCCATTCAGTCATGCATATATATAACTTAAAAGAATGCAGACCTCTTATACTCAACCAACTGATTCCATTTTAATTTGTATTCACTAGATGGCAGGTTTGTTCCCTCTAGACTTATTTCCATATGGGTATCATTTTGTGCTCCAAACTTATCAGAGATGAGGTAAGGAGCCATGCTCAAAAAAAAAAAAAAAAAAAAAGATGAGGTAAGGAGCCATGGCATGCATCTTCTGTCCAATGGCTGCATGGATGAATCCAGTAGATCAAAACAGATTGTTAGGCTAAAAAAGATCGATGACCTGAAATACTTTTAATCTGCAATCTGGCCATTTCAGTTAATATCATCCAGAGTTAGTTTACCTATCTTTTGGCACAAGAATACTTTCCTTAATTCCTGGCAGTTTAAGATTTGTTACTATTGTAAAAAAGGTGTTGCGAGAAGCAAAACCCATTACCTATTAAAACAAACATTTATGAAGTGGGTGACTAAAATTTCTAGATTCCATCCATCAATTAAACTTCAATTTCTAATTTGTGTCAATGGAAAATCCAGTAACATAGTTAAACATTCTCAGAGCATTCATAGTCATTAAACATCCGCACATTGCAAAGTTAGGGTGTCCCGCAGCTGCAGTCCTAGTACCCTGCACTGCACCTAAGATCTATAGAATTATTGCACATGGACGAAAAGTGTGTACTGAACCCAACAAATGTTCACCCAATGTGACAGATATGCTTCATTAACTTCGTCTGTGAAATGCCGCATGAAACAAGGGAGGTACATGGCCAGCATGTGTAGAACAAGTACGCCGTACATTGCGTCCAGTATGGCATGTGAATCCAAACAAACGCATCCAAACATCAATGTAGCACGCAACCACATACACAATTTAGCAAGCAGAAATGTGGATCCAAACTGAAAAGTTTGGCCTGATTTTGGCACCTGGCGCGAGGCGGTTCGGGCGGGCTTCGTGGCAGAAGCTGCTGCCTCCCCAGCGTCACCATTGCTCCCGGCAGCGAATATGCCGCTCCCCGTCATCTCCTTCCACTTGGGCGCGGAGCACGGCTTCCTGGAGAAGAGAAGCGGTCAACACTCATGAGGGGTGAGGTGAGAGTCATATCAATCGAGGTGAACGAATCTGTTGACCCGAATCGCGAGAGCACGGGCCAAGAGGAAGTGAAGAAGCGGGGGTTGAGTTGAGAGCGGGAAGCAGCAATCTGACCTTTTGGTGAGGCTGTCGGCCTCCTCCGCGGTGACCTGACCTCCGAACACCACCTTCCTGATAGCCTCCGACGGCTACGGAGCGATGCGAGCTAGATGGTCAGTCCAAAAGCGGCACGCATCGGGGAAAGGAAGATGCAGATGCAGCTACGCCGCGTGGAGCTAGGGAGAAGGAGGGAGGGGTTGCTCGCTGCTGTTACCTGGCCGGGCCGACGCGGCGGCGACGGGGTGGCGGCGGCGGCGGGGCCCTGGGGCTGTGGCCACGCGAGTAGGTCGGCAGTGGAGGTGTGGGAGCTCCTCACCGGCGCCGCCCGCTCCATCTCTCTCTTCCTCCGCCTCGCACGCCCTCTCTCTCGGCGCTTCTCGTTGCTTTCTTTCTCCCTAAAAAGGAGGGGAGGGGTGTGAGACTCGTGAGAGCTGGAGGAGGAGCAGCAGGATGGCAGGAAGGTGCGGGGTCCCTGTTCTTGGCATCCTTTTCTCTTCGGAGACGCAGCACGTGCCTACCATTACTCAATTTTGCAATCACTTACAGGTGGGTCCGATTCGGTCCTACAAGACTGACATGTGGGCCTAGGTGGAGGTGTTTGCATCTTTGCAATTCCTTTTTTACGACATTTTGCAATTCATTTTTTTTTTTGGCACCGGCCAGGGTGAAAAACACTCCCGAAATCCTCTACGGAAGAATGTAATTATATGTATAAAAACATGTCAGCTAAATTGCTTAAGTTTAACCAAATTTGTAGTAAATAATGTTAACATTTATCTCTCTAAGTAATCTTTTTACAAAAACATATTTATTTTGTTTTATTAGTGTTAGTATTTTTTATGTAATTTTAATTAAAGTTTAAACTATTTGACTTCTAGAAATGCGATTATTAGTTTCTTGTGTAGGAGTAGAGTAGACGGAAGGAGTACTATAGTATATGGATATTTATTTCATCCATATTACAGTTCAAATTCACGTGGTTTCGTATGGAGTTTGATATCCATTATCCGATATTGTACTTATATGTGGACAAATCGGATATATACGACGTTAATGCCTATTTACATCTTATCTGGCATGGCACAAATGATATTATTTATATCTGAATCTAAATTCGAGGAATACTATAGCTATGTGTATCCATGACTATAGGTATCCATTCAGAATCAGAACTATCAGTTTGCACTAACCATTCTACTAGCATTTTTCTGGAACAAATACTCAAACAGATGCTATGGACATGTTTGTTTTATTAGTTCATATAGTTGTATACCGAGTATATTTTGACTAAAATGTAACTTGTCAATGATACATTAACATCTTTGCCAACACTCCTCGTGACAAGGTTCAAATAGAGGAACACAAGCGGAAAGGAGATTGCACAAACCTTGAAGCGGTGGATGGGTCTGCATAGGTTCACCAACAAACAAGGAGTGGCATAGATATGTGGAAGCATAATGAGAGCACAAGGGTGTCTCAATGAAGCTCATAAGAATGGACAAAAGGAGGTTCAAGAATAGATAGGAATTTAAGGATTGGGGCTCCTCATTTTCTAAAGAACCCAAGAAATGTGACCTAGCAAAGGCACGTCGGTCAATGGTAAGAAGCAATAGGGACAAAAAAGCAACAACGACACTAAAGGTTTTTGAAATCACGAATTAGCACATGCTTCATTAAGTGGAAG
The DNA here is from genome assembly GCA_015847255.1 of Hyparrhenia diplandra. Taxonomy (NCBI): domain Eukaryota; kingdom Viridiplantae; phylum Streptophyta; class Magnoliopsida; order Poales; family Poaceae; genus Hyparrhenia; species Hyparrhenia diplandra. The sequence goes on from JADLZK010001075.1 coordinate 160,687, forward strand.
TTGAAGAGTTTACAACCTCCACAGATAGTCGCGGCGAGGAGCCGTACACATCTAGGAGAAAGCGCAAACATAACTAAAAAGAAGGGCGAAAATGAGAGACCCTCCATCACGAACCTAAACCACTTAACATGCAAAGGAAAAATACATCAACACAAAAGTCTCAGCAAAAGAGATGGACGTGGCGGCCAAGAATCGACCGAGAAGCATACGATGCCAAAGCATCCGTCGAAGAAGAAGGGGTGCCAACACGCTACGCATAGGCGTGAGAAGGGGGGAGGGGGTGCATGCCTGAAATGACATGACGACTGGAGTCGTTTGGTGGATTTTCAGGGCGGCATGACAATCGGTTTTAGAAATGAAGATGACAATGAGGAAGAAGGACATCCAACTTCCACCTATTATATGATAGGCATGGCCACGCCACAGGTTTGACCACTACTTATTGGTGAAAGCATTTGACATGCAAAAACAAAACCAGTAGTTTCCTCACCAACAAAATCAGGGAGAATAAAGCACTCACCTAGCTAGCTAATATAGTCGCGGGGAGACGAAACACCCCTTGGTGCCCACAATGTCCTTAAATTAGAGTAATCTTAACAATAGTGCTTTACTTTTTTATTGACGCGAGGAAATCTCCATTTTCATTAAGAGAAACGGAAATACAAAGTCATGGCCCCCAACAAAGACAAGATGGAGACAGACGCTAGACACGCTAAGCGACCTACTAGCAAAGTTTTAAGGAACAATAGTGCTTTATTCTCTCTGACCATTCATCGTTGCCTCTAATCACTGCTAGTTACTGTAGCTCATTGAAACATAACCCTAGAGCGTGTTTGCCTTGCACCACGAAATAGTATTGAAGAGAGCAGCACAAGGTGTCGTGTGTCCCGGGTACCGCATCGCTGTCCGGCGGCGGCCGCTGCAACTGCAACCAACACGCGGCGCTGCCCGTGTGGCGCGCGGGCTCTGGCTGTGGCAGAGCGAGAGCCCCCAGCAGCAGGCGCCGCTAGTGATGCCTGTAGTTGGCTGGCCGTCGCAGACGAGCAGTTGACTTGGGAGGTGGGGGATCGCCGTCGATGCACGGCTTTCCTGCCTGCCTGCCTGCCTGCCTCGGATCATGCATGCATGTGCGCGCGCGGCGGAAAGAAGCTGCGCTACGCTACGTCGCCGGCAGGGCAGTGCGCTCGATCGATCGTCACCGCGGCAGACCGACCGCACACATATATGGGTGGTGGTGCTGGCGGACGGTCGGCGGCGGCGATGGCGACGCGCGTGCCGGAGTCGATCCGGCGGCCGCTTGTCGGTTATGGACCGCAACGCGCGACGTGACTCGCCGTCAGAATCCGGGGAAACAGAGTAGGAATTCGGACGAGTGGTTAGCGTCAGGACGGCCACGGGCGGCTCGTGGTAGATGTGCCTGTGCCACGGGCGCTGTCGGCTGTGGCCTGCGGGAGATGGCCCATGGAGGAATTGAACGGATGCAACGGTACAGGCCAGGCCGCCTGCATGCGCTGTTCAAGAACCCGTTTCGTTCTTTGCTTTGAGGATATGTTTGGCCCAGGCCTTGGCCCATTACTAATTTATCGTTTACAATTTGGAAAAAGTCTACTTTTACTTCTCTAACTTCTACGGAAGTATGTATTTCCTTCCTCAACTCTAAAACCAGGTAATCCATCTCTCTCAAAACTTTTCAAACTGTACATTTTACCTCCCCTGGAATGGTTTTGAAAGCAGTTGTGTTATAGTAAAGTGATTTTGCTACATTAATGGCGATTTTATCTTTTTTTATTTTGGCTGAATCTTTAAAGAATCATAGTTAATCATAGAAAAACATAAAATAAAATTTTTAATTTTATTGGACTCCAAATGAGTATATTTATAGAGTAAATGTATAATATAATATGTTTTAGTACAAATGAGCTAGAAATAGAATGGAAACAAATGACGCATGCATGATATATATTTCATGCCGTTCTTCGAGAAGCCAACAACGAGCTACCCCTCCGTCCCTAAAAGATGTCGCCGTGAAATATGTGCCATAAGTTTGACTCAATTTGTAGAAAAATACGTGCAATATTTAAATCTTTAAATAAATTTATTAAAAACTAGACTTAGAATATTTTTGATGATACTAATTACTTAGCATAATTAATACATAATTGCTAATATTTATTTCTCGGAAAACGTAAGGCCAACTTTTTAGAGACGAAGTGAGTAAGCCCAACCGACCACATGCGTAATCTCCTTTTTAGAGTGCTCTGTGTGGCCCTTTCACTGGAAATAGCAATAGGGACTTTGGACGACTAGCTAGCTATATAGAAGAGTTGTGTAGCCAGCCAGAGTATACGTTTCGTGAGCCACACATGTGCCACCAACCATGCATGTGTCCTTGGCGGATGACAAGCGAATATAGAACGTGAACAAGGGTCCACCAGTGTCAACCACACTACCGGGCGGGCACAGCACTCTGTCTTGAGCGCACCATAGCTTCGCAGACCGTGTGGAGACCAACAGACCATAGGGGACACATGGTGGCCATGGAGCATATAGGGGCTGTTTGTTTCTCTAGCCGCGCAGCTACACCTACACTCGACCGTCCACTTAAGCTAAGGCAGCTCCAATAGTGTTAAAAAGAGCTACTCCCTCCGTCACAAATTGTAAATCATTCCAACAATCTTTAAGAGCCAAATTATTTTAAATTTAATTAAGTTTATATGATAAGATAATAACATGTAGGATGTCAACTAAGTATTATTGGATTCGTCAAGGGGCCCACGGCGCAATGGCAAATGTCATTGGTTTTGGGGCTCCCACCCGTGGTTCAAATCCTCGCCACTGATGCGACATATTATCATGGATTATTTTAGGATTTTCCCCGCACTATGCATTAAGTGGTAGGCGACATCTCCGTCGACAACGAGGCACCTCGCGTGGTGACTTCGTGAACTTTGAGATTTGTCGGCTCAGTCCTTCGAATGTGCTCATAGAGGTAGGGTTTGCGCACGTGTGTTCATAGGGATGAGTGTGCGTGCTCTCGTGTTGAGTGTCCGTCGTTGTATTGTGTAATCTAAAAAAAGTATTATTGATTCTTTCGTTCATTATAATTTCATAACATACCAATTTAATTTGATGTCACAAATCTTTACAATTCTCTTTATAATTTTAGTCAAGCTTGAAATACTTGACTCTCCAGGATTGGTGGAATGAATGACTTATAATTTAAAATTGAGGGAATAGCTTTTATATAATCTTTTATTTATAAAAGGAAGAGAGAATGATAAGCTAAATCTTCATGAAAAACTAAGTTAGAATACTTTCTTTTGATTTACGTGTCTATCCCAACACAATTTTCTATACTAGCTGCTAGGTTATTCTATTTCTACTGGCACTTCATCCTTTAATCATGGGGAATTCGATAACATTTTCTATAAATCTAGTTAAATTGACTGGCATGAACCTCGTAGCTAGTATGGATACGATACTTGATTTACGAAAAAGTATGGGAGTATCCTATAGGTGAGCGTCATTGTTTCTAGGATGGAGGGAGTACGAGGATACGATACTTGATTTATGAAAAAGTATGGGAGTATCCTATAGCTGCTTTATTGTGTCCGGTAGCTGCTGAGCGCTTTGCATTGCGTTTATTGTGTCATGTAGCTGTTGTACGGAGCCGTGCCTCATGATCCACTTGTAAACCGGGACAATAATATCTTTCTATTTCATGTAGGCGTATAAGAATGACAAGCCTTTGACCAACCATTTTTCTACCTTCGACATCTTGGCGTGGGCACCTGTGGGATCAGTCCCGGTGGAGGGCCGCCCATTGCCGTGATGTATTGGGCGGGGGCTGCCGACCGTGAGTGGAGAAGGCATGGACAGCCCCGGCCGCCACCTGGCTGCGCTCCTCCTGGTCAGTATAAAAAAAATCATCTATATAGTGTTTTCAATCTTTTTGAGGTAACCAAAAGTTTGAGACAACAACGACGAGAATTACCTGGTTTTCGCTAGCCTAAGGATGCAGAGGAGGCCTGTGCATCGCCGTTGGTCTCGACGGATGAGAAGTGGGTGGCAGCCCCGCAATAACAACGTTGTTGCAGCTCGTGAGTATGATAAAGCAGAGAAGTACCACCACATACATTTTCATTTTCAGTTGGACAAGGCTGCCTTCGCCTGCTTTCACATATTGGATCGAAGCAGGGACGGATCTTGTGCCTATGGAGCTCTCCTTGTCAAGATCCACTATATATACCCATTCACTGTGATATATTTGCTTAGTTTGTTAGCGCATCATCGAGTTTGTACATATATATAGCTTCTATCGGTTTGTGTCATGTCAGTTTGTTCAGTTCGGCGTCAGTTTGTTCTATTATCTAGATTTGTGTTAGTTTTTTTTAAGGAAAACTTGTGTCAGTTTGTTTTGTGCGTTCTATGGATATCAGCGGCGACGTGTTCATGAGCAGCAATAGTGGGTCGTGGGAATGTGGGATGGCATGGCAGTAGTGTGCTCGTGGCGCGCCATTAGGAGGGGACACCTCCCATTGCGCATGTAGTCGTCTTTATATTTCAGCAATCAAAATCAGAAAAGATGCCAGTTGACAGCACCAATACATCGATCGTGTCTCTCTGTGTTCATCCAATTTCACTTTGAGTGAGTTCTTGAGTGCGTGTTGGTCTGTTGGTCATCCCCGGCTGGTCTGTTGGTCACCGGCGTTCTTCAACACCCTTCAGCCCCGCTTGAAATTTTAGCCATGGGAGAAGATTAGGAAGAACTTGAGGTTCATGACGATGGCAGGAAGATGAGGTTTATGCCTTAGTTTTGCTAAAACCATAGCTTCCTGTCTACTGAATGGTTAAACTTTTATCCTGAATCACTCACTCGAACGAAGGCCGGGCGGATCGGAACGAGGCGCACACAATCATATGCGTTGGTTGGTACTGATGAGCAGAATGGTGAAATGATGGCAAAACTAGATGTGCTGCCAAGGCGCGCGTGGGGCATCATCATTTCCATGGATCCATCGATGGATCTAAAGAGATGCATCATGCATGAGATGAGAGGCAAAAGCTAGGAAAGATGCTGCTGGCCGGCCGGCCCGGCCGTCGTCGTGGTTTATCTAGTGCATGCCTGCTAGCGATTCAGGAGTAGGCCATCATCACACATGTACAGTCACTCATGCAGTCACAGACAACACACACAAGTCTAGAGCGAGAGAGACGATAGATAGATCAGTACCGTACGAAAGATGAGAGAGAGATGAGAGATTGAGAGAGACACACAAAGCTCGATGCCTGTCTCTGTTTGCAATCGATTTGTTCCTCCACTACTGCCTGCGCTGCGGCAGCTGCGCAGGAAACAGATAGAGAGACTGAGTTTCTTTGGTTGGTGTAACCCCTTTGTGGATGGGAAAAGGCTCCGGCCTTTCTATGGCTAGGTGCGCTGCTTCCCTATCTTGTTGTCACAACTCTCCATCCACCGACGCCGACCAGCTTTGGTGCAAGCTACGACTACTATATCTGTCGGATCAGCTGCCCCATCCTTACCAACGTGTAAACCATGGCAGCTATACCAAGCTATATATGCATGCCTACATAGACAAGCTGCCCGGCGGCCGCCTGCTGGCCCCATGCGTCTCTCTCTAACTCTCGATCTCACGCGCACACACGCACACACACAATTTGGTAACGGTGGTTACTGCTATTATATCTTCCATGATTACTACGTTGATCCGTCAGGCGAGACTATCGCATTATATATGGGGAAAGATAGAGGTTAATTAATAGCTAAACTTTCCTTTGATCAGCAATGGAATGGTCAGACGTGGTTTATTTATTTCAGCATTTGATGGAGGTTAGTGATCGCTAAACTTTCGTTTGGAGTGGCTTCTCCGGGTTCCGGCTTCTTCACTATTGTACTATTATAGTGGAGTCAAAAGAAGCCTCTAATATGTGGCTTTTTATAGTTCATTTTTGTAGGAGCATGAACCACTTTTCTCTTAGTTGTGTTTAGCACCATAGAGCAGGAACCACTCAGTTACTGCAGCTCTGCTCCACCAACTCCACCATAGAGTACCTCCACCGTAGAGTTTTATAGAGAAAATCTTACTGTTTGGCAAACATACCGACTCTAGCTGTGTTATTTCCATTCAAACGGTCCATTATACCCCTTAAGGTTTGCTCCAAAAAACGTGGAGTTGACCCTCGGCTCCACCTTTTTCTTGGAGCGGAGTTCTCGGAAATGATTACTTTTGGCAATACATAATTGGAGCGGAGCAGCTAAACACCCCATAATACAACTATTAGTGTTGGTCGTTCTTGCATTGCAACACGACCGTTAACCCTGCGATGCATGCAATAGGACAACAGTCGAATCATCATCACTCCGATCCTGACTTCAGCACTAGCAGGTGTTTGAGCATTCTTTTCCCTAGCTATACTACATACTATAATGACCTATAATACCTATGAGAGGTAGTATTGTTTTAATTGTTGTCTCAACGTTTTAGTTTGGGGGTGGATCTTTGATTTTATCACTGGACCCACTCCTTTGTCTTAGGACCAAGATTTTTATTGTCGTGTTAGACATCCTAATAAGTTAGGGCAAAGCTTAATTGGGGCCAAAGGCCCCTGCTATTAGAATACTTCAATTTACATGTGTGTAGGGAAGACTTTTGAGATTCATCTCTTAGCTTGATCCTTTGAGATCTTATGCTATACTTCTTTATGCATGGGTAGTGGGTAAAACACATTATAATCACATCCATAATAGCATGGTTTAGGTATACGTTTGGCCATCATATTAAAGTCAGATGATAATTTTGGGGTTGGGATGATCCTATCTCTTGTTTGGTTGAGAAGGGACAAAACCCTATGCAACTTTGTTTGATTTGGCGACACCGAATCTGTGATAAGACATAGACATATATGGTCCACCTATCTGCCTTCATTTGTTTCTTCCCTTCCTTAGGCATGCCGCCGCCGCACCTCCTTCACATGTTTCATTCCTCCTCCATGTCTGCCTACATGCCCAAGATCTTACCCAAACTCAGCCCTAGCACATTGCATCTGAGGTCATCCAATATTACGCCCAAGTTCGCCTCTCCATGTCTTCCTACCATGGACAATCTCACAAATAAGCCCATCTGAGCAATCCGAGTCACTATCCTTTCTCTTCACTGCCACCACCCATCCATAGCTAGTGACATCTCCTTCTCTTGATTCGCATGCACAACTAAGCTCTTATCAAGCTCGCCTCGCCAAATGTCGTCATTGGCACCCCTATATCTTGGCTAGACGCCCATCTCCGATAGCTCTCTTTGTCCCCCAATGTGTCTGGCACAACCACTTTTCCTCCATGTTTTGTCATGCGAACGGGCACAATCCTAGATGGAACAAATGTATTCCATAGTTGTGAGGAATGACGTCATCATGTATCTAAAAAGAAATATTCCCTTGTGTGACAATCACATCAACTTTGTCCCCTAACCAAGCACCAACAAAAAGTAGAATATTATACTTATCCCATACTGTCCGCAAGCCAAACACTAGCTAAGTGACTTGAGTCACCCTGAATCACTCTTATATTAATTGGTAGGTGACATCTTGTATGCAGACGCACATTGATTCCCATCACTCATACTCGGCCTCACCTTGGTCATTCCCAAAACTGGCCCTTTGCCACCTACATACCATGGTTAGTGCTCCTATGCCACACCGCCGCCACCATCGTCACAACGGCTTGACTCCATAGACCATCCCTCAATAAGTCACCATATAAGGCAAATTCCCACCCTAAATCTCCAAGACCCCCAACTCCAATCCCACTTTTTGTAGTAAATTGGTGGCTTGTATATAGATCTTGCAAGCCTCCAAAATATGTCATCATAATTTAAAAAAAATGCTCATATTTACATCTATCAGTTAAACTAGAATGATAGTAGAGAAGGAAAGGTGCATGCTGAAGGGAAACTAAAAGATAGTCTGGGGAAGGGGGGATAGAACATCTTAGTGGTCGTACCTCTACTTCTATTCACCATATATGCAAGAAATTGAATTGACCATACAGTACTCTTGATGTCACTCCTCGTATGTAATTAAAAAAAAGGCTCCCCAGTGCTATGATAATGATAACGACACGTTATTTAACATATCACTACCGAAATGGCGGACTTCGATCTGATCTCCTACTGTTTTTAAAAGTAGTAATAAACACTAGTCATAGCACATAGGAACCTCACTATATATGAGACATTTAGCGGGAAAAGTTTATACTAGATTTTGAATGCAAAAACACTAAAAGAACAACCCCACTTTATTAAGAGAAGTTTTGAATTTTGGTTGTGATATATCATCTCATCGTTTGGCTCGTTTGATGAGTGCGCTTGTGGAGGCGATATATGGACAGGGATGAACAAGACCAATGTATAAACTAATGGTTTTAAGTAAGAAAGAAATAATAACTACTATATATACCTTTATTTTTATTTTGAGAACAAGCTACTTTTACTTGCTTCCTTCAAAACAAAAAAAAAAGCTACTTTACTTGCATATATCTATCTCTGTACATAATGTACACCAACGCGTCTCACGTATGCACACGTGACGACACATAGGTACATACGTGTACGAGTGTAGTAGTAGTAACTAAATTAATGTTCCAAAACAGGCATGCCGCGCACTACGTACGTCAGTATTTCATGATCTCTTTCAAAGTACTATATATTGAAAGCCAGTAATAACTCAACTTGATCTGGATTACACTTATTTAGAAATGTTCCATTGATAGCCAAAATATAATGGCCTTCTGTAATTCCATTGGGTAATTTTGATCCAACAATTCAAGCAACTCCACTCTGATAAAGTTTGAACATATATACATATAACACAGAGGGAATCTTTTCGATTAAAATGTAGTAGCTCATGCAAAATGCTAATTTGTAAAGTCCTGAGTTATATGATAAGTGCCAAACAATTAATCAATGTGTAATATATATAATCCCAAGAAAATATTGGCGCATGAACGACATTTTAATAATATACCATAGCATAACAATCCATACTTATTAGCTTCATATATAATATCAAATAAATTACTTCGAACAAAAAATTGCCAGAGGTACTAGAAGCATAAATTTCAACTCATGCACAATTTATAAGATTTAGTAGTTATATTTAAAAATGACCATATTTAGATATTTAATTATAAAAGAAGCATAAACATTGATGATCATGCACTAATTTAAAATTTATTAATAAGCATGCATATAACATTGTGGAACTAAAAAATTACGGACAGGCTACAATATCAAAAATATAAATATTATGTTACTTAATTTGTCAGCAAATTGCAAGTAGATACCCCTGCACTAATTTAAAATTTATTAATAAGCATGCATATAACATTGTGGATCTTGGATCAAGCATGCACTCATTGACCTAGAAGCAGCAGAGAATTAAGCTAGAAAGAAGTGCTCGCTAGCAAGCTATATATATAGCTTCTCTGTTGCACCCACAGTTCTTGATGAGATGTGAGTTTTGCAAGCATGCATGGCCTCCAAAAAAATGTAACTGGGATTAAATCAACAAAGAGACATCAGAAAAAAAGCAGCCATATCTTTCACAGTACGGCATTTGCTTCCAGAACCGAAAGGAAGGAAAAGATAGAAAGGAGTTGCATCGTTTCATCTCATCTTGACAAGGACACACTTGCTAGCTAATAGCGATGGAAGCCGAACAAAATCAGAACAGCTTTATTTCTCCCCATTACAAGTTTCATCACGGCAATTACGCACATATAAATATTATTTCTCTTCCATTTTGCACCAACAAAATTTCAACATCTGGAAGCCAAAGTGAACTTGGAACAAGTCAAAAAGGACCCAGATTTATGTATGTACATATCCCCAAACCAAGAAACCAAAACTCACAATTATGAAGCTTGCCAAATACTTATAATGCAAAACAGTAGCAGAGAGATCGCAGCTAGTGAGTGGAAGCTTTATTTGTTGCTTCTCGATCTTTCCATGCATGCATCCATTCGATCTCCACACAACCTCGATCTCTCATGAGCACACACTAGCTGAATTATCAGAGAGCGCGAGAGAGATGGATTACGTACTAGTGCCGGCCGTATTTGTTTTCTCCGGTGGCGAAGGAGGAGAAGAAACCATGGCTGCCGCCGGTGATGTTGTTCCCCCTCTCGCCTTCCGCCGGCGCGTCGAAATCATCGAATGGATTGAACAACCCGCCCATGGTGACGCCGTGGTGGTAATGATGATCAGGAACCCCCGACCCTGATCCGCCCGACGACGTAGCTGCGGCGCTTGGCATCGCGCTGCTCTTGGTGAAGAGCGCGAGCGCGTCGACGAGAGAGCTTGTATTGCTGGCAGTAGCGTTGGCGGCTAGGGTGGCAGCGGTGGTGGTGCAAGTGCTGGGACCGGCGGGAGGCAGCAGCAGCCCGGGGTACTTGAGAGGCGAGGGGCGCATGAGGAACGGCGGCGGGCCACCGAGGAGGCGCGGGCGGACGGCGGGGGCGGCGCGGGGGCGAAGGGCGGCGCCGGGAAGCCAGTGAACTCCTGCACCATGGCGCGGAAGTTGGAGGTGTCGGTGGTGAGCACCGTGGTGGGCGGGCGGCGGGATGCCCTCGGGCGCTTCTTGGGCGGCTTCGTGGTGGCCGGCGGCGCCGCCGGAGCGGGAGGGAGTGGCGGCACCGGTGGTGGAGTGGAAGGGGACGACATGGCGGCCGTGGAGGAGGAAGTGGTGGGGAGGAAGCCATGGAAGGAGGAGTCGAGGTATAGGCTGGCCGGGGAGGAGGACGACGAGGGGAAGAAGAGGCTGTGGTGGTGTTGGTAGTGGGAGGAGGAGAACTCTTGGTCGGCGGCGCCGTCGAGCGCAGCGGTGGTGGGGATGGAGGGTGAGGAGGGGAGGCTGTCGCTGGTGGTGGACGCCATGGACGGATCGATGGCGGCGCCGGATCGGTGGAGGTAGGCCGGGGAAGAGAAGCAAGAAGGTGTGGAAGCTCGGAAAGAGGGGCACAGGTAGGGTTTGGTGTGTTGGAAGCTAGCTCTGTAGGATCGGATGGAGATATGAGCTGATGAACAAGAGAAAGTATGCTTTAATGGATCATAGAATTTGGGATGATGGCTTCCTTTGCACACCACCACACTTTTTTTTTTCTCAGTAAGTATATATAGAGCTCATATCCCTTTTTTATATAAAAAGCTCTTTTTTTTTTTTTTGCCTAGATTTATTATGGCATTGTTTTTGTTCGTCATCAAAATTATGGGATGTCACACACATCTTATAAAAGGATGCATATGTTTGCAAATTTTGGATGGCATCCAAAATGTAACATGTCCTAGCAAAGGCAGAGCCTATATATTCCAAACACCTTTCTTTTCAAATTGTTGGCTAGCTAGTGTACTTCTGGATTCTCTCCAGGGATCGGACAAATGTAAGATAAATTTAAAAGGTGGGTGGACAATTCTTACGCTGGAGAGCGTTGAACATCTAGAACACACCATATATATTTTGCTTTCCTACCTAGATATATACTTTGGATTCATCACTCAGATCCTCAATTTTCTAATAATATATAAACGACAATTAATTTTCACAAGTATATATTCCGCAGCTAAGCTATCTATCTAGTATATATATTATTAATTGATTGAGAAACTTTACTATGGTTGTCGGGAAATGGTCTCTATAGCTGCATAGCATCAGTGATAGTGACCGCAGTATACGTACGACGACGAGCACATGCAGCCGCTGGCCTCTGTGAAGGGTGCAGTGGGTGACTTCTCTACACGGTTTTTCTCATCAAAGAAATTGATATTTTGTATATATATTCCTTTTCTGTACTCTTGTGTAGTCAACAAAATATACGCGCACCCGTTAATTTGTACGTACTTTTGTGTGTGCCTCAAATACTCACTCGTAGTATCAAGCTGGAAGCTAGCACGGTGCCCAAATTTATTGCATGTTGTACTTCCAATATATTGATATCACCATTTATAAAAAGTAGGTGGTGATATTTTAGATGGAACAAAAGCATATTAATGCCTGCATAGTATATACATTTTTTTTTTTCAAAATATACCTCCCTTGATATATTAGTTTCGGGTAGGACATTAGTCTCTTGCATGGTTGGAAATTTATTAATATATCAACCATATTTTTATTTTTTTGGCACATTAAGTTAAATTAAATAATTAACATGTTTTTATATTGGAAGTCCAACCAGAAATTTATGATATATTGGGTAACCTTATAAATTGAGACTAGTACTAGTTGGACTTCTTAGAAAAGTGAAAGAGCTAGAAAACATTGCTTATATATAAATCAAACTAATTAAAGTGAAAAAAAAATTAAGCCTCCTCAATAATTAGTGAAAATGTTAATAAATAGGATAATAGTGGTACCATTGTATTCTAGATATTTTTGATATATAAATGAAGTGTCACAACATAGTACTCCCTAAATAATTAGTTTTTTAGTAGACACACATGTACTTTGACCACCAATTAATATAATTTCTTTTACAATATATACTTCTCCATCACAAGTACAAGTCCATCTAGGTTGTTTTCTTAATAATTTTTTTAAAAACTTTTTTAGAACAATTTTTTAAAAAAAAACTTTGACCATCAATATATAAAATTTTACTAACACTAATAGAATAGTTATGAAAAACATACTTTGTAATATATTGCTCTTTTTAGTTATATGAGGATAATTCTATGTATTCATATTTGTTATTAATAGTTGATTTTCAGTGAATTACTATTAGAATTTTGAACAAATTAACCTAGATATACTTATATTTATGATTGGAGGAAGTGTCACCAATTGCTACAAAATCTATTCATATTTTAAATATGAATAGATTTTGTCGATCAAGGTCGAGCAATCGAGCTACAAGCTTAGCTTGTACATCACTCTTATTTGAATGCATGTACACGTGTCCAGCATATATTTGGTGGGTGTGTAGGTTGTGCTCGTTGGCCTGGCTCCAACAAATACTAATTTAGATGCACGTTTCTTTTTTGGAAAAAAGGTAGTTTAGATGCACGTTGGATCCGGTGGGCAGGCCCCTGATTGGAGTTAATCGTATATTCTCACCTATAACGTAACTATATATAATATAGCTCGATCGATCCTTTGGGCCTTATAACTGGAAGCAGGTTTAGCTAGGTTGGTTCAACCACGTACGTTACTCCTACCGTCCTACACGCGTTGGTTGCACCTACAAAATGCATGCATTAGCCTAGCATGGGCAGCATCGGAAATGGAGTACTATCGCTAGAGCTTGTAACATGAAGATTACATGCCCATGCCATATGCATACGATTATATAAGGTTTATATATATATACTTGCATCGCTGGCCTTTTGGTTTTTCTTCAAGAAAGATTTGGGATTTTTACTAGATCGATCTGAGAAAAACAGGTACTGTACTGGTAGGTTTTTATACCCCCAATAACAATCAGACGTGTGTGCGCTCGTGTAGTGCTGTGTGTGCACATCATATCGAAATCGATCGATCGATCTAGTCCTGGCAGGAAATGATGGTTGGTGTTTGTGCGTGTCCTTGCACGTTACAGAGGGAGATGGTCCGACGGTCGGATCGGAGCTGCGTCTGCGTGCGCTGGCCGGCCAGCCGTCGCCTTGTCTCCGCTGCTCTCGATGATCGGCAGATATATGTGCATGGCTAATCATGATCTCATACCAAGTTGCGGCCGGCCGGACCCGATGCATGGACCGGCATGCCATTGCCCTGCATGCATGCATGTGCCTGCGGGCTAAGGCTCTCTGCGCCAGGTAGAGTGGTGAGGTCGGAACTATTCTCGTCCCGTTCCCCGTACGTAGGAGTATGTGTGTTGCATGCAGTACGTACGGGCCAGGCCAGCAATGACAGCGGATGGGTTTCGGGTTAGATATCCGCAGGTTTGAGGTTTTATGGGTTCGGGTTTTTACCAGTGGGTCAGGTTTGAATTTTTACCAACGGTTTTTGGGTTTGGGTTTGGGTTTGGATTTGGTTTTGGGTACGGTTTCGGGTTTAGTTTTCCACACGTGGATACCCAATGGATATCTGAAATCAATTATTTGGAATTAAAATTCATGTTTTATAATATGTTAATAATAATTTTTTTATTTAGATTATTAAATTTATTCAAAGCTGATCATAAAAATATTTATCATTTGTTGTCTCTTATTTATACATGTGAATATTTGTATAAATATACACGTGGATTTTGGATATCCATTCGGTTTTTATCCGTTTCGGCGGCTATCCGCAGGGTTGGTTTTGGTGATGGATTTCAAATGAATCGGTTTGGGCTCGGGTTCGGGTTCGGTTTTGGGTGCACGGAGACTCCACTCGATCCGAACCAGGCCCGCTGCCATCCTTAGGCCAGCGATATGCATGATAATGGCTTCCTTATGTATCCCATTACTCCCTCCATTTCAAATTGTAGGTCATTCAAGAATCTTATGGAGTCAAAACAAAAAACATCTTAGGTTTGATCAAAATTATGAAACAGTTACAAATATTTGTGACATTGATCAAATAGGAAAACTATGAAAATATAATGAACAAAGAATACAATGATACTTAGTTAACATTATAATTGTTATTATCTTATTATATAAATTTGGTCAAACTTGAAATGCTTTGACTCTACGAGATTCTTAAAATGACTTACAATTTAGGATGAAGTAGCTATCTACCACCCTAGCTACCGGCGAACTCAACCTAGACCCCGATTCTTCCCTAACCCCAGTCTCGGTGAGGAGTAGCGAGCAGCCAAGCACCAGTGCTTTGGACCATCGACAAAGAGGAAAGCAAGAGATATGGTGCTACAGTAAATATGTGCTAACGACGGGTTTACTAGGTTTAATAATTAAATTCGTCTCGTTATACGACTTCTATAGTTTGTTTTATTATTACTATCCGAACACTCGATACAACATCTGATGTGACACATCTTAAACTTAGTCTCTGGATCCAAACACCCTTGTGAGCTAAGCCAAGCTACTTGGTTAGCTTAACGAGCTAGCTCAAGCTAGACTGAACCAAGCTGCTTGATCTCCAGCCTTTTTTTTTATGGAATCAGTCGGGGTGAAAGCCCCCCACCTCCTATTTTTTCTTTATTAATATAAATGAAACAAAAAGTTACAAAGCACGAGATGTGCAAAAGCTCCCAGACCCAAAGTCTAGAAAAAGAACAATCATTAAGCTATATTCTCTAACCAAGATTTTAGAAGGCTAGCAAGACTAGGCTTCGATTTGATGATAATCAATCCAAGGTCATCTTTAAGACATCTCTTCCAGTTTTGAATGGAACACTGGATATTGTCAAAGATCAATTTATTTCTACATGTCCAGATTGACCAGCAAGCTGTGATTACCACTTCTCCGAAGATTAGTCTAGCTTGGATAATCATGTCAAGGGGTGGGAGATTAGAGTTCCAAAAAATTCCAATGATGTTCCAACAGCTCAGACTAAAAGGACATTCAAAAAATAGGTGCATGATTGATTCCTCTTCACCAGTGTTACAGATTGCACAAGAATAAGTGAATAATAAGGCCTAGGAAGGTGCATGTTTTTTTCCTTCTGAGAATATTCCTTGATCTCCAACCTATACAGTAGAAGTTAGGAGTAGAGTGTATGAGTCACTAAATTCAAAGACTGACTTCTCCATCCCGAATAAAATTAAATCTCATGATACTATCGTACTAGCCTCCAGCAGCAAACAAACACACGCACAATCAACCATGCAAATTTCTAGTCAAAATGGCCATTCTCCTTAGAAAGCTGGGCACACTCTTGATCATGCAGGCAACCCGATGGACCAGTTTTAGCGTGTGAACCTAAACCTGTCGAGTACTCCTACTGCCGGTCCATTAGGCAGCTTCATTGATCTGAAGATTCTGAACAAAAGCTATTAACTGCCTGATGCTGACAGGTACATGCGTCCATCCGTCTACTGACCCGACACACATGCGTCCTCAGGCAGACCCGACTAAGGGTTGACGACGGTTGGGCAGAGTTCAACACGCCTGACCTCAAAGCTAACGACTGAACATGGATTTTTCTTCATCTGATTAAGATGGTCCAGTTTTGACTTTGATCCCTATTTTAGTCTGCAGCGTTCAACTTCGACCACATAGATGCTGCTGCCATCTGATCAGGACCCTTAGATGGTGGACACTGTACATTGGCCCCGAGGGGGCACAAGCACAAGCCACATACTATGGCAGCCGATTCAAGTGGCAGACAGCGTGACAAAGCCGGTACTACATGCACGACGCACCTACCTGGAAACCTACCTGTGCCAGTCTACAATGTCACTACTGCAGACAGTCTGTTCAAAGATTGAAAAAAGCAATAAAAGATCTGATAAACTTCATGGGGCTGGGGCCCGTCTATTCGAATCCATACTAAAGTAAAACTTCAAATTGTCAGGAGAAGAATTGCTTGACAAAAGATGTATTTATTTAGCTCAAACTTATGGCAACCTTTCTCTTGGTCACATTTGGCCTGATTGATTTATATTAGTTGCCATATGATAGCAGTAGACCAATAAGGTCTATCAAATCTGTAAAATGCTTGTGCCAAAATTACAATATAGTCAATCAAGTATACAAAAGCAACGTTCCAGCTGCGTTATGTTACGGAGACAACTATAGATGGAACTTGTGCAAATTAAAGCCCCGGGGATCTCATGATATGAGTGATTCAGACAAACAGCCAAAAAAAAAAAAAACCTTTGAACTGATTTTTTTTTTTCACCGTAAGCTGTTGAGAAGCTGCACAGGGCCTGATATCTGAGTGATTCAGACAAACTGCCAAAAAAAATCTCTACAGTTTACACTATTAAACACATGTGGGATACATGGAGACGCCGTTGGTTGGAAGAAAAGGAACATTTTCCATGGCAATCATAATGTCAATCTTGGTTCTGCCCATACCGCTACACCTCTTGGAGGGCACGTTATCAGCCTTCATCTGTGGTAAAACAGTTGAATATATGATGTTCCAAATCAAGATATGTGGCTAGAGAGCACAAGTCTACCTCTATTTCAAAACTGGCTACACGACCACTTCACTCTTCATCCATCTTGTCCTTCAGATCAGAATTTTCCTCCTCCATCTTGTCTGTTGACGTGTTATTTGCTTCCTCCATCTTGTCAGCCGTCGTGGCATTTGCTTCCTCCATCTTGTCCGCCGTCGTGGCATTTGCTTCCTCCTCCATCTTGTCATTTGTGCTAGCTTGTGCTTCCCCTAGTGTATCCTCTGTAGCCATGTGACCCTCGCCACTCTCTTCACCCTTGTTCCCTTCCTGTGCCACGTCATCCTTTGACTCAACACCATCTTCCTCCATCCTATTACCAATCACTGTGTCGGTCGCACCACCATTTTCTTCCACTGCCATGTGCTCGTTTGCATCATTCAGAGCACTGCCAGCATTGCCATTTTCAGAAGGGATTGCATCAGCAATATTTTCTCGCGCTGCTTGAGGTAGTTCAGTTGCTGGAGGAGCATAATACTGCATGTATTGCATCTGTTGCACAGAGAAATTGTAGTTTTGGCTTAGTTTTTTTTAAAATACCAAAAATAACTATTTATTTCAGAGATATACTGGACAACATACCTGACGAAGATGTTCCAGCCTGAACTTCACTAGATGATCAATGTCTTCAATACCAGCAATGTAATGAATGTTTCCAGTTTCCTCCAAAGGTCGCTCGGTAAAAGGGGTGCACTCCTCGAGATTCAGGGCAAGCTTATCAGGTCTTTGGAGGAGCAGCTGGAATGTTGGTTGCAACTCATAACATTGTTCAAACAGTGCACGACGGCAGAACACATACAAGCCCAGACGAGCACGGGACATAGCTACAATAAGTCTTCTGACATCACGAAGATGACCCACAAAACGGGTACGGACAAGAGAGAGTAAAATGAAATCATTTTGCTGCCCCTGAAACTTGTCCACAGTGGTAACCTAGATATGATATGCCAATGGATGTCAGTACCCTCCAAAAAAAAAACAAAAGCAAACTATTAGCCAACACCTTACTTATTGCAAATTACCTTGTTAGGGGGCTCAATATTCCATGGCTTACATCTTCGGTTGATAACATCACGAATAAGAAGCTTCTGGCCATTGTAGGTGGTTAATATTGAAATCTTGTTGGCAGGGTAGCCAATCAGGCGCATATAGATATACACACTAACAATATACTCAGCCTCCCCTTCATTCTGGTAGAACCAAGGAGAAGGCGCTGACTCGCCTTTTCCCTTATAATCAGGAACATCAACTAACTGATACTCAAAAGAGAACCCAGCGTTAGCTTTATGGAAGATTGCTTGCTCACGGACATAAGGCAGATCTCCCAGCTCTCTGTATCTCCAGTTATAAAGTTCAGCGATACTAGGTCTTGCACGACCCTGAGCATTGAGCTCAATATAAGGGACACCAAGTCGAACAAACCTTGTAAAAAGACTCTGGTCCATGTGGCTGTACTTCTGAAAAGCCATGTTCTTCACAACAGGAGGTAACTGATGGTGGTCACCAATTAAAATGCAGCGTTTAAGACGAGCATGGCCATCTTCCTGCCGCTGCAGCAGCATCGGTATAAAAGTTTCTATCTCCAATATCTGTGCACTTTCTTCCATCAGCAAATTGTCAAATTTGAAACCTAATTGAAGAAAGTCTCTCCTTTTCAATGCTGCATGAGTACAAGTCATAGCAACTATCTTGGCCTGTTTAGTCATTAGATAATTTGCTCTCTCCACTGTTGACTTAAGTAGCTCAAAAGCCCTACACTCTTCCAGCTCTTGGAATATTGTAGAAAGATGTTTGAAACAACCTTTCGCTGCATGCATATCCATCTCAAATGACTCGCCAGTAAAAATAGGCTGCGGAGTATCTGAAAAGAACTCTGAAAATGGGAAGCGATCTTTGACGAAAGAGGGTTTGTCTTGATTTTGAGCACAGGCAGCTAAGAATTGTTCCCAGCGGGCATAAACATGTAATAGCCAAAAATATGCAGCAGTTTCACATGTGTAGCCCACATCTTCTGGAAGAGGCGAAGAGACCTCGCCAACTTAGAAACTTCACTAAGCAGCTCTAGCCGTCGGACCAGCATAGCATTGACACGACCTTGACGACTAAAAATCAAGATCAGTGGCCAGTTCTTGCTCGCCCCTGACCAAGGCGGAGAAGGTACCTAGCAGGCACATCCCTCTGGCAGAAAAAAAAAAGTATCAGACGGCCTGTATAGCAAACTAACATGCAACAGATAGCATATTAAAAATATTCTGAAAATATACAAAAAGCATCTAGCAAACATATATCACCCATCATGAAGTGAATAGATTGATTCATGCCACCAGTCAAAATACAAGGAAAATAAATAAAATGAACTGTAGTGTTTATAGGCATGTTAAGCAAATGTGTGGAAGCATGAGGTTCAAATCCCTCACTCCCCTCAGAATATGTACCTTTGGATTTTTACCTTTGGATTCTATTAACAGAACATATCAGAATCAACAAGGAGTAAAACAAGCATGTTGCAAGTATACATGGAATGGCAGGAGAGATGTTCAACTAATTTTCAGTCAGATGTACCAACAGTAACAAGTCACTCACATTTATCTCAGTACTGATGTAAGGTAAGAGGTAAAAGTTTAGATCATATATTGCACAAAAACGATACCTGCATTATCTTCTCAAATAAGTCATTCAAAGCCTGATTGGAATGGGTTATAATCAGTGTTCTTTGTGAAGGACAGTTATGATATAGAACATTTAATATCTGCACAGCTGTATCTGTTTTTTCCCGTACCAGGAGGACCAACAACCATCGTCAACCCAGGTTGAATACCAGATATTATAGCACCGATCTACAAATAAATAATATTGTCATGGTCAGAATTATTATTTAAGGTGAATAAGAACCACATTCATCAGGGAAGCAAAGACACTAGCAGACCATACATATTGAGCCTACACACATATAAGTGTAGGCTTATTCCACATACTGAAGAGAGCAGATATGTTATGTTCTAAGTTCCAGTCAGATAACCATTGCATGTACACTTAGATAAAAACAATGATTCTTGACCAGAGACAGTATCATATCTTCAGATTTGGAAGAAGGATCTAATATGCACTAGAAATGCTCTAAATGTGTCTCATGTTAATAACCAGACATGCAGCAATTGAAACTATTGGATTATCTAATAGTCTGAAGAGTACCTGAGTGGGTGTGAACCTCACTGAGTTCTGCTTAGGTTTATCTTGAGGATACGGCCCAGGATCAGCTGGAATGTAAGTCTCAACAATTAGTTTCTCTTTCTGAAGCTCCCCATCAGCGATATTATTACTGCTCTTAACAGTCAAATTGGAGTTCACGTTGCCAGGTAGAGCATGACTGCTTTCCCTCATTTTCTTGGATAACCTAATCTTAAAAGGGGGGCTTGGATGCAGGTTTTCTGTACCATCAGAATTGATAAATGTAACCTGAAAAAATCAAGAATTAGAAACTTGGAGATTGAAGATGAAAATGAGAATAGATACACTCTGAGAAAACAATGTTTTTGGTCAAAATATATACCTGGTAATCTGGAAAACTTTGCTGAACATGGTTGGCATCAAGAAAAGTGTCCTTGAAATCTATGACTTCCAGAAGATCAGGCATATTCATCCACTGTGCGGCAGAAGGATTTCCATAACCCAAGAATATGTTATGCAACCATTCTGGAACTACACATGTTTTAGTTCATTAGATCACGTATAGATTCCAAGATTGCTTTGAAATTGTTCTCCTTGGGTTTCCTTCTCATTAGAATATTAAATGTTCCATACACATTTTTCTGCGCCCTTCTCTGCTGTCTCAGTAACATCAATGTGGTACTGTGCTGTATCTAAGGCAACTCGGACAGTACGAATCTCACCTTTGGGTGGTTTCCACTCTTCTCGCTTTATCCTTCCTGTGAAGTCATTCATGAGTTGTCCTTCCTCATCACGAATTTCAATAACCTCACATCGCATTACATATATTGCAATCCTAACCTTTCTGGCACAGTTGATTTTGCCGCCT
Organism: Hyparrhenia diplandra; assembly: GCA_015847255.1. NCBI lineage: Eukaryota > Viridiplantae > Streptophyta > Magnoliopsida > Poales > Poaceae > Hyparrhenia > Hyparrhenia diplandra. Next base: position 181,795 of record JADLZK010001075.1, read on the forward strand.
CTTCAGGGCTAAGAGGTTCAAAAGAAGGGCGGATTGACAGCAAAAAATAGAACATCATGCTCCTTCAGAGCATCCCATTCAGATTTTATCTGATGCCTGTAGCTTGATATGCTAAAAGTAACATCAGCAGTTACAGCAGCAGGCTTAACTTCTCCAATGTTTGGCTGCTTCACTTCTGTAACCTTAAATTCCTTGATTGGAACAGCCATTCTAGACCATCCACGGAAGGCAGTCTCTCCTTCATTGTTGATATAGGCATGTAGATGAGGAACAGCTTCCTGAATGTCTTCACGAATTTCATAGGTTGATTCAAGACGAAACAGATTGAAATTTCTTAACAAATAATCATGAAGCGTCAGGAATTGGAGATTGAGTTTTGGGAGGGCAAGACAGCCTTCTCCAGAGTAATTAATGCTAGGAACAAGGCTTTCATCCCACATAATCTGCTCATTTGGATACAGAGGAAGTGCATTTACTGCATCTTTTTGGGATTGCCGCTTCTCAAAAAAAGCAACTAGGACTTCGATAAGAAAATCACGCCTTCCACTGCATGGATCTTTCGCTGAGATTAACTTAAGCTGCTTAAAAAGGACATATTAGCACCACGAAAGCATGCGTTCAGTTACACATGTAAAATAAATCACTAATAAGCAATTAAGATTTAGGAAATACTAAGCTGTAAACCATGAGAACTTTTAAGCCAACTCCAGTATGGAACTAATTTCCTGTTTGGGTGAAATTACAAAATAAATGGTGAGCAATTATTGTCACCAGATATAACTATTCTGACCTCTGACTGGTACCTGACAGTTCCATATTTGCTCACCACTGGTGTCATTTAACCACTCATTACAATGCACAGAACACGTGGAAATAAGATAAGGAGAAGTATTTATTTCGCGGATTAACATATGGCCAGGTGGGAAATGCATTTTCTGCTTATTTTGAGACGGTGTTTACTGCTTTTGAACATATAATTTCTTGAAAATCGTTTCTTGCTCCACACATTTAAAGGCCTAAAGAACTTCGATGCATGACAGATCTCAGTGCTGTTTGTAAAATGTAATATCATGTGCAGATCCTAATGTCCAGTGATTCCCAAATGCAGCCACATGCGAAGCAATTTCATTTGAACCCTGCAGCTAAGATCACCAAGGTAAAAGGGACTCCATGCAAGTCTCACCTCATCAGATTGCAGCCTCATTGACAGGGGAAGAAGAGGTAGAAGCTAGACAACTCAATCTAAGAGGATACATACAACCTATCCAGCCTATTAAGTGCTCTTGTGCACCCAACCTCAAAAACCATACAATAATGCGTGGATAAATTTCCAATTATATCAGATCAGTCGAATGTTCAATTATCCAAATGACCAATTGTATGCATGTGGTTTTCACGCTATTTTATTAATTTAAATCTGAATATTGGAGCACCATTTAACTTTGAAAAATAGACTACCAATAACAAGCAAGAAGCATATCCAGCTGACACATGTCAGGGGAATACCATTTACAAACAACAAAAGTCTGACATAATTTATAGACAACAAGCTCAAACTAAAATGTGAAACTTCTCACCTTGTTACAAACCAGATCTTTCAGTTCCACATCTGACAAGACAAGCAACTTTTTGTTAAGTCAGCTCGCTTATGGAGTGAACCAATACTAGACAAGGCAAAATCTCGCAACTGCAATAATTAAAACAAAACATAATAAGTCTTCCTTGTTACTGCTAGTGTACAAGAAACTGAACCGCAACATGGAAATCAAATTAGACAAGACAAAATGGTTGACACCTTAGGTACTTGTTTAAATGCTAGCAGCTGAAAAGCTTGGAAACGGGAATAATGTGCCTGCAGGACATCATCATCACCGAGCTGTGTCCCAGAGTGATCATTAATCTCAAAACCTTCATAAAACTGCAGCAAGTCAACCAACTGTGCAAAAAAGGCCCCTTTTCATGAGTATAGAGTGCACTTAAATGGCACTTGGCAACAACAGCAACATCAGCAACTAGGGGCCTCAAAAATCTGCAGATAACCAACATAAGTGAGCAAAGATAAGACATAAGCAAATGCAGGTTCTGGTTTGTTAGCAATGCCACTTGTAAACGATATTAATGAATCAAGATATTCTTTTCCTTAGGAGTATAGATGTGGTTTCTTGAATATAAAGAAATCTAGGTAAAATACAATGGAAAAATGTTACGTGGGCATGATACAAACTTTTAGAAACAACCAGATCACAGAATTGACATGATACAAACTTATAGAGACAACCAGACCACAGAATTGATGCCCGTTGAAAATAGGAGATTCTGACAGCAGAAAGTAAACACCCTTTAATTGAGGGAAATACACTGGTTTATGGCTTCATGATTTGAAGTGCTCAGGGTGGACAGAGCCAGGTACTCACAATTTGTTTTTATGATTATTTGATGTGCAAGGACATTGAGAACTGCATGGTGAAACAAGGCAGTTACTCTGGATATAAATTCTATCCGGGTTTCCATTTGGATCCATGAATGAATGAACTAGAGAATCATAAGCATTCAAGTCCCTAAAGGCTCTATGTGGATTGGTGTTATATCATGATGAGGAACTCCAACTTGCACTAACAACATAATTGCAAAAATTGCAGAGCAGGATGTCAAGTTCTCATGTTAGGTGTAAAATTCAATGATCTATTAGGTAAACATACTCTTATAAAGGTACTGCATACAAGATTAGTAATTACATACCGTCTAGTAGGAAGCTGACTTAACATGTCAATCAAAAATTCCATAAATCTCTCACAATATAGGACACAAGAATCATCGATGTGCCCACTGAGCGACTTCGTTCAATACAGATTCCTCACCGCCATCTTGATTGGATAGTATGACCTTCGAATCAAGGATCTACAGAAAAAAGTTTCACGAGTTAAGCAAGATTCATATCTAGCAACAACTGGGTAAGAAGAATAGTTTCAAAGGTGCACCTCCAAGAATTCTTCAATTAGATTCCTGAGGAACTTATTCTCGAGCATTTCAGAAGGGTCGATAGGTTGGTCAGCCTTTTTTGCTTCCTTTGCCTCTCTTCTTTTGATTTTGTTCCACTTCTTAATCAATTCAGGGTTAAGGCAGAGTTCCATCTGTACATGTTTGAAACAAATATAAGAACCGAAACAACGACAACAAAGCCTTTCAGTCCCAAGCAAGTTGGGGTAGGCTAGAGTTGAAACCCAACAAGGGCCCAAAAGTAGCACATAAAAAAACCAAGAAAACCCAAAATTACCTGAAGTCGTCCAAAAGAAAGAGTATTCCACAGCTTTAGGCTTACTAACTGAAGTATCGTTTCCCGGACAAGCTCGTCCTCCAAACTCTGCAGCAAAGCATAAAATGCATGTCATTGTATGATCCCAATGTGTATACACAAGAGTAAACCTTGCATAACTAAATTTAAAGTCATCAGGGCAACCTGACAATTGCTTATAACCTTGAGAATTATAAGATAAATATCAGTGCACACATCAATTCAATAAAAAATTTATATCTCTGTTTAACCTCAAGATCAAGTATGTAGTGGTTGTCTAGTTGAACAGAGGTTACTAAACAAGGTATATTGAGAAAATGAAGCATCAGCATGTGATGCAAATACTGCCCCAAGGAAAATATAGTACCTGAAATGAGTTTATCATGAACAATAGGTAATTCGTTTTTTCTCTGCCATATTAAGAGCCCTTTCCTGCATGATAGCATAAGAAGAAAATTTCAGAATCAGAATCATAATATCAAAATATTTTCATAAGGAAACCATCCAGAAGCCACAGATACCATACTGTCAAAAGCAGATTAGTTTTGAGCTGGAGACGGACAAACAACCAAACTATTTGTAGTATATGAAAACAGCTGGTATGCACAACAAAAAACAAAATGAACGTAAGCAACACACGACCAGTAGCCCCCGATGCCACTCAACTCTATGACCTAGCCTGTAAGAAACAATAACAACCAAGGCACCTGGACTACTTGAAATTGAGAAGAACTGTACCAGAGCATCTGAGGAAAAATGCTCTGCACAAGATCTTCAACTGGAGCTCAAAACAACTGAACAATAAAGTGGGGAAACCATCATGTGTGCAACAGAATCTATTTAAACCGCCAAACTTAAGCTTTGGTAATCAAATCTGATGTTCTCAATTCACCACCAACTATAGCAACTACATCTCACTACCTCTTACATTTTGTCTAAAGTGAATTTCATTCAATTGCCAACACCAAGATTTATCCATGCTCTACAGGAATTATTTAAATGTAGACACATAAATGATCTCCAAAATCAACTGTGTCATGAATTAGATTTCACATGAAACAAATTTGAATGGCAAAGCAAAATCAACACAAACCTCTTCCTTGAGCTTAAGAACCCGCCACAGGAACCCCTTGAATGCATCCTTGCGGTCATGGAAACATGTCCAAGCCGCCACATTCTCCCGAAACTGCACACAAGGCCCAAAACATGTCAGAAACCCTAGAAAATTGCCCGAGCTAGCAGCAGCCAGCAGGCAGCAAGCTCTTCAATCCAATTCGGGGGCAGAAGCTGACCTTCTCGTTGACCATGAGGATGATGGACATGACGTGCTCGAAGGAAGCGTCCGCCGGGTCGAAGTGCGGCCAGAGGTAGTTCTCGAGGTACTGGCTGACCTCGAGGATCATGACACGCTGCAGCGGCACGGTCTTCCGGCCCCGCCCCTCGACGCGGAGCTCGGTGGCGTAGATCTTCCTGACAAGGTCCGCGTCGAAGGCCGACGCAGCGGCGGGCGTGCCCCAATGCTCGGTGGCGACGCGGGTCAGGCGGTCCCGCTGGATGTCGAGGAGCGTGATGGAGCCGCCGCCGCCGCCGCCGGTGGATGCGGGGACGGCCGCCGCCGTAGCGGGGGCGGCGTCCCCGGGGAGCGGGTACTCGGCCGCTCGGGGGTGCCGGAACTCGAAGACGCCGGTGCCAAAGACCTTCGGCATGGCTGCGGCTGCGGCTGCGGCTCGACGAGGTTTAGGGTTTGGGCGAGGTTCACGGGTTTAATGTTCGGGTGGTGGGTTGGACTGGGAAAGGCCCCCGGGGACGGGGGAGTGGGACGGGGCGGCGAGGCGGCGGCGGCGGCGGCGAGAGGGAGATGGGATTTGAAAGAGGAAAGGGTGTTTAGCCGGCCGTCACCATTTTTTCGGCTCGAGCTGCAGGAGTCCGCCGCTACAGCAGAGCAGGGTCCTCTCCTCGCGTTTCGTTTAGCTCAAGACCATGGATAGTCGGTTCTTGCTTGATTTGCCGCCGTCCTGCTTGCTACGGAGTTTTAACCATCGCATGAAAATTTGAACAATTTTTCTCCTCTTCGTTAGTGATTTCAAGTCAAATTAAATATAATAGGCACTAACCACAAATTTTCAGTTGAACATGGAATATCTGGGTCGTGGAATATAAGGGTACAAGTACTTACAAAATGGGGTTGTTTTTGCTAAGCTGATAGTCTGATGCCTCATAGAGCATCTCGATATTTTTTAAAAAAATAAATAGTAATTAATGGTTTTTTTATATGACAATCATAAGGTGCATATTTTTATGTTTTCTAAATTATTTTTAATATCTCGTTCTAAAAGACAAGAGACGATTTCACATTTAAAACGTAGACTACAAGCCGATAAAACCACACGTGTATGTAAAAAATAATTTGTTGTAACAAAGGGTAATAAAAATTAATAAGAAAATAAATAGTCAATATATTGGATTAAACTGCATAAATACAATAATTGTTTGCTCATAAATACGAATGCACATTCACCCTCTACAAACGTATGCATGCATAGCCTTACGGTGGGTGTTGGCATCAACTTTCGAGGTCTTAGATCCACAGTGGAGCTTGAGCGAACCTCCAATCTTGGAGTTTTTTTTTCAAATCTGAAGCTTTTACCGAACACGCCCTAAACAACCCTTACTCTTTGTGTCCCATTGAATGTACTATTTTTAGTAGAGTTGACAATTTTTAACATAGAGTTGACAATAAGCAACATATGCTTTAGCCGCCTGTCGTGTTAAAGGAGAAGAAGTGATCACAAGCTCTATCCCTTCCATGTAATTGCATGAGATCGTTAAGTTTCAAAAAAATTTGTGTGGGTTTAAAACTAAAATACATTTTTTATAACAGAAAAAAAATATATACATAAAAAACATCCTCAAATCAAATCCAAATAAGGCCGAAGCTGTACCGAAATGCCCCTAACGGTGCCCCGAAGGCCCGAACCCCGGTCAACAGGCGAGACGCGGCCACGGGGCGGCGATGCGCCGTTCTGCGGTCGCCACTCCTCGTCCTCCGTCGCGGTCTGGTACTGCTGCCGAAAGCCGTTCTCCGAGGTTCGCTCCTCCCTCCTCCTTCTCTCACTCTCGCAGTTCGACCTGACTCCGAGATCTCCTCCCCAGCCCCTCGCCTTCTCTGCTTCCCCACTTCATTTGAGGGAACCATTCTCTATTCTGAACTTCTCAATCCCCGCCCTAACATTGTTCAGTTTTGGGTACAAATAAGTCAACATGCTTTAAGACCTGTTCAGGATTTGGTACTAGAACTTATTTTTCTTGTGCTAGAGATAAACCAGAGTTGCAGACTTGCAGTCCAAACAATCAGAGCAGAATTACATAATTCTCTGTGCTGTGCTTGCGCAGGGAAGTTGAACTAAAGGCGAACTAGAAGTGTAGTACTACTATATACTAGGGCTTGATGGACTGCCTATGATTCCATAGGCTGTGGAAGATACTGAGTAAATGACATCCGTAGAGGCTGCTAGTTTAATGGATCAATGTGGAGGGAGCTTTCCTTCGAGGAATGATGAGAATAGAGCCAATGCCCTGCGAGGCTGGTAGTATGGCACCATGTGCCCAGCTCCTCTGACCGTTGCGAAGACCAGCCCTTTGTACCCAATGACATAGCCAGCAACCTGCCAATTCATGAAAAATTAGGAACATAATATTATTTGTTCACAGCTATTGCTAGGTGGAATATGCATTTACGATGTTTTCTGCATACACTCTTTTGTAGCAATTGTGTGCCAACTATAACCAATTTATCTTAATCGCATGCTTATAACCAATTTATCTTCAAACTTCCATTTATGTTTTAAGAGTTTAGTAACCTGACTATCAAATTGCTTTCAGGACTAGTGATCACCACAAGATCAGTCAAGCAACGTGATGAATCATCATTTTGCTTTTGCTCTTTTTAGGAAACACATACACAACTTGATCCAATGGAGTCCGGTGACATGAGTGCTGATATTCAATCTTTCATCTGATGAACGCTTGGCTATGTACCTCATTGTCGGCGCGCCATGGACGCCAAGATGCTTCTACAGGAAGCCCAAGATTGTCCAGCACATATTGTGTTGAAATGAATGAGCACACTGCATCCATATCACCACTGGTACATAATGTCAAAGTTTAAATCATGTTATTATGATGTAGCACACTGAGTTAGGTATTTTGACACACATAAATCTGAACATATGTACCTGTACAGCCATATTCTCGTGCCACTTGAAATGAGTTTCTTTATTGATGGCAGCATTGTCTCAGGTGAATCTTTCCAATTATCATATACATGCTGACTGCTTGAGGGAAACATAGAAATTAAGCAGTAATATGTTGTACTGTTGACTTCCCCAGTGCTAATTGCTAATCTAGTAACAGGTTTACTTGAGGCTGAACAAATTCTCAACAATTAAAGTTTTATACATGAATGAGTATGCGGCATATGATAGGGGCATGTTCACACTCGATAGAAACAATCAACGATAAATCAGGATACACACATTTGGTGCATACTCAATCATATAGATATGCAGTGCATGCGACCTAGCTCCTGTTGGGCTAAATAGCTTATGACTTCATATTGTTGACTGGTAGGTAGGCAGAATAGAGTTTGTGTTGTAAGGGTTTATGCCCCCTTCTCTTCTTAATGCAAACTACAGAGATACGCAGCTCTCCAGCGTGTTACACAAAACAGGAGAATATAAGCTTGAGAATCATTTGGCATTGTGCCTGTTTTAGTGTTGACTTACTAATACCTTTTTGCATACACCATTTTGTGCTAATGGAATAATTGTCATCAACTGTGGTTACATACTCTTTGATGATTGGCTGGAAGAGGCTGTTGGTACCTTTTTTAGCATTAATGCTTTGAGAAGTGAGTGATGAAAGTATTCGATTCCCTCAGATTATACAAGAAATTGTCTGTACATAAAGCATCTACCTTTTCAGACTGCTTTAGGAAACCAACAACGATTGCTAATAGAGTTACACAAGAGGCATGGCCTTCATTGCACATAAATCAGAGGGAAATATGATATTCAGATATCCAATCTACATACCTGCAGTCCATCCATGGGTAGCCTAACCCAGCTGTGCTTGCATGGAGTGCCTTCTGGACCTCAGGACGATTTAGGTAAGAGGAGACATAGTGGTTTGTGCATGGATCACCAAATAGTAACTGAAATTGTAAACAAAAAGTTTTAATATTACCAAAACTTCATATAGAAATTGAAGTTAAAACATCTGTCATTTTGTGAAATTTATGTCTGGTGTTGTATACCGAGTCACTTGATTTAGAAGGGTTTGAGGCATCATGGCATACTGGCGCATAGATGTTGTAGTCATCAACATTTCCTTTTTTCCTGGTTAGCTAAACTCATGGCATTTTGGCAGTCTTCAGTGTATGTCCCATTAAAGCTGCACTTATCCTTGATGGCTCTATAAGCTTTTCCAGAAATCATAGCATGCATCCAATAGTAGTCATATGATGCTCTTAGAGTCAAATTATCATCCAAGTCCGCATTTCCAATCTGATGATGTTTTGAAGTGTTACCATTGATCGGAAAATTACCAAAATATAAGTTTCAAATCAGTTAAGACTGAAACTTACCGCAACACCTTTAAGCTTCACACTAATTACATTGGTGTCTCTATTCTTAGAAACAATCAGATTAGCAAGCTCTGGTATATAGTGACCTGCGTAGCTCTCACCAGTAATGAAGAAATCACGGTCCTGATATTAGGGAAATTTCTCTAGCCAAGTAACAAGAAAGGTATATGCATCATCTGTTGTTCTTTGGTCACCAGTGTTATAATAATCTGACGTAGTGTTTGAATATGAGTATCCAACACCAGCTGGGATCTCAATGAACAGCATGTTGGCCACTGCATTCATGAATGAACAATAGAATGTCAGTATGGGCGTTAATCCAAATAACTTATTTATTATTACTTCCTTCGTTTGAAATTATAGTTTAGTTTAGTTTTGTCCTAAGTCAAGCTTCTTTACCTTTGACCAAGTTTATAGAAAAATGTATCAACATCTATAGTATCAAATTAGTTTCATTAACTTCTCCAGGAAATATGTCTTGTAAGTGCATTTATTTGAATTTGTAGTTGTTAGTATATTTTTCTAAAAACTTGATCAAAGTTAGAATGAAGCTAAAGTGAACTATAATTTGGAGCCATGGAAATAACTATAAATCAAGGGAAGCTTAAAGCAGATTTTACCTCTGTTCCATGCATGCTTTTTCTTGTACAGTGTCTTGTTGTCACTACGGACAGAGAAAGGTCCAAGTTCAAGCATGGCCCCAGATCCAAAGGATGAACAGCCAGGTCCTGTAGATACAGTAAGTGTTTCATCTTATTCTTTTCAATCTAGGTGTCTTTCTGTAGCATTGCAAACATAGATAATGTATGTTTGAGAATTTATGTACATGATTTCCAGTTGTTTCTTGCCCCCTCATTATAGCAAGCAAATAGACCTAAAAAGAATTATAACAACATGTTGAAGAAATAATTCTACAGAGCTGCCCTTGTTTATGCAGTAAAATTTGCTACAAAATGCGATGAACACAGCGAGCAGCATACCTCCATTCAGCCATAGGACAAGCGGTTTGTCTGAAGGATCTTGAGAAGCCTCAACAAAATAGTAGAACAAAGCCCTTCCAGCTTTTGCATCCACCGTCACATATCCTGCATATTGGTCAAACTCTGCTACCCCTGTTTGCCCTGGCATATATATATGATCTTATCTTGCTCCCGTTGATTGCTTGTTGAGCCTCTATGCACTGAGGGACTGGTTCCATTCTTCAGAGTTGAGTCTTGTTTTCCTTGAACATATTTCCTGGATATTTTCAGTTGATCGAACTCAAGAGGCTGGTTGGCCTGGTTTCTAGTGGTTGTATTTGCAACACTGAAGTAGAACAAGGACCAAAGTATCAGGAGACCTCTTTTCATCTTGATAGGATGCGTGTGCATGGGTGTTTGATGTCTTGTGCTAGGTTGCCATTGGTCAATCTTTATTTATAGAGGGGACATTCTGTTTGCAGTACAGTTGAATAGTCCTTCAAGGAAAACCATAATATGGTTGATTCTTTGACTTTTTTCAATGCAAGTTGGACTTAAAAGCTCTTAATATTCCATTTCATTTGGCATCTATATTTGTAATGGCAATGGTGTTCAATTAAAATTCTTAGTTCCTTTTTTTGGGGTTTGCGACCATAACAAAGTCAGCAAAATTCCTAGAAAGGTCAAAGGTACAATAGCTATCTCTGGATCAATTATATTATACTTACTATATGGGAAAGAAAAGGATAAGATGCGCAAATCAGATTTAGGGTGCCTCATCCATGGCAACATTGATGAAGTGTACTGTGTGTATTTTGATCTTTTGACGTTATTTTGCTTTCTATCATACACCCTCATAAGCTTCTTGTTTACTCAATTGTTTTCTGCCAAGATTCCCAGGCATCTTTACTTTGGTGTGCTTTCCTTCTGTGGTCTGTAGTCCAAGCAAAGGGGTTGCACTTGCAGCCGTTGCTTCTTCTGACTGCCTTTTAACAGGAGTGCTGTAAACTGTAAAAGCACATTTGAAGAGAAAACCATTTGATAATCCAGCGACCCCTCAGATCTGGGTGAAGTTATTATCCTATAGAAATTTGCTGTTTCCTAGTTTCTGTTTCATTTGACTTGTTATTCTATTAAGAATTCAGGCTCTACTTTTTGTTGATAAAAATCTTTAGAATTTAATTAGGATTCATGATTCTTTTGTACTCCTGGTTTCATTTGGTTTAGGTGAAGCTAATCACAATGAAGTTGCAACAAATTGCTGAGTCAAGTAAACATGTTGATACCCACTACTAAGAGGTGACTTGTTGATAGCAACTGGTCAGCGCCATTCACTGTATTGAAACATTGAACAGTTGACATCTTGTCATTTCCACTTCAACGAACTTAAATGTTGCTTCCTTTTCATATATATCTTGAAAATAATTAAATGATCGACCTTCCAAGTAGTGCGCACATTCTATTTTGTTCTTGTGGTGTGGCTTTCAAGCAACCTGCCCTTTCATCTGAAACTTTCCTGCAGAAAAGGAAGATTCCAAACTTGAGCTGTGAGCATAGAACATATAGTTTCACCAAACTGCCATTGGCTGATGACAATAGACTCTCTTCTTCAGGAAAAGGAAACCTGGAAAAAATATTTTTAGGAAAGGGATGGTCTCCTGGTGTATTTTTTTTTTATGGTTGTGTCCAAATTCATAACATTGCTATGCTGTCTTTGAATAGACCATCTCTTAGCTTAAATCCGTGTAGGCATAAAATAACCATTGTTTTAGTGCATTTCAATGTTTCTTTGATTTTTCTTTCCAGTTGTGGTCATGCACTGAGTGGACCCACTCCTTTTGCACTTAGAGTTGAAAAACGAGTCGATGGGTCAGGAATAATCAACTTTAGAAGGGAATCCCACTTTCTATTAGTGCACATATGCAAAAATACCTCCCAGACAATAGATATTGTGAAAGAGAAGTGAGCAAGAGAAAGATGCAAATAGAGCAAGGGTACATAGGCAGCAAGGAATATTTCCCTTTTGGTATTCTTGTCTCTTGTTTTTTCGAAAAGGGGCTCTGCCCTGTACTGCATATGGTCTCTTGTGAGTTCATATGCTTACATTTACGAATGAAGAAAAACTCACTCTGTAGAAAAAAAAAAACTATGAAAATCATCCTGGAGTGGCCATGCAGAAAGGATTCCCCAACACCAATAGGGGCAAAGTCAACTATTCCTTTTTTGGTCTGTTTGACTTCTGTAGGTTGCAGATTGGGAAGGAACCGGCCCATACTTTTTTTTTGAGCAAACCAAGGCGCCCTCTGATATTTGATTGCTTGATAGACGTCTTGGATAAAGAGTTAGATGTTAGAGAATCATTTTGTGGTCCGTTGAAACATACAGCAGTGAGGGGAGACCTTAGTGCAAGAAGTATAAGAATTAAGAAGCTAGTCCCTCTTATTCAAAAGTATGTCGTTTCTGAATTCCCGCAGGTCAAACTTTTTAACTGTGACCATCATGTCTAAAGTACTTACGTAATGTTTAAATATCTTTATTTTTTGAAATGCCATACTTCAAAAGAAATTTTTAGTCGATCTCACATCATAATCGTGTCATTGCCCTAAACATCATTTCTTTTTGAATCGAAGGGAATATTTAGCTTTTGCCGGTAATGTTGTTTAATGATAATTGTACATTTTTAGCCACTTTGTTCGCCTTGATTTAGTCTGCATTTCATCCAACTAACATTGATTGGAACCACACGAGAAACATCCACAAACGTACACCTTCCACTATATCCTGGAAGCACAATTTTGTTGTTTTTAGTGAAACTCAAAACATCTAAGAATCATAAGCTATAAGAAGTCTGTATCAGCCACAAAAAATGCAACCATTTCGATACAAGTATTTCGTCAGAATTGTTTAGGTTGGACTTTTTGCAGAAATTAGATGATTCAGAATGCACTGTTGGTTCTTTTTGTAATAATCTCAATGGAAGCAAGTATACTATGTTTCTATTATTTTTCTGCAAACACTGGTCTATCTTTCATTGTTAGAAACAACAAAAGAGCATATTCTTGTCAAGTTTCAATCACTCAGGTGGCAGCTTCCCATTCAGGAATGACGAGAACAAGGTAAGCGCTCTTTGGGGTTGGTAGGTAGGAACCATATGTCCAGCACCTCGGACTGTTGCAAATATCAGACCTTTGTACTCAACAACATATCCTCCAACCTGCCATCTCATAAAGAAACAACTTCAGAATCTTATATGGCAATAAATTGTAATACTACATCGTTTCATTTGTTCATACCTCACCATCATCAGAATACCATGCCCGCCAAGATGAATTTATCTTCAGCCCCAGGATGTCTAATGAATACAGCGTTGAAGTTACTGGGCAAATGGCATCAATATCACCACTGAAAGATAAAATAGATCATTTCTTAGTAGGGTGGCTTAAAAGCAGACATAGAGATTAAATAAACATTTACAGCGCGTTTGCATGAAGGGAATTGCTTCAGTCTTATTCTTTGGTTTCAATCACAGTTTGAACTGATCCTAAGGATTTGGATCCAAATGACCCGTATCCAAACAGGCACTTCATAATGCTTTGGACTTACCTATACAGCAATGTTCTAACTCCACTTGAAATTAATTGCTGAATAGATGGTGACATAGAGACTTGGGCATCTTTCCAATATATATCTCACAACATAAAAAAGAACAAAGAGGGAGACAATTTTTTGGTGCGACATTTGCCTTGGTTACGCTCCATCCGCCCACCCCATGCGACCGAAGCGAGAAAAGGGAAACAAATCGCCCTGGAGCGAAATAACCCTGGCTGCTGTAATATCGGTTATAAAAATAAAGAAAAAAATGATCCACAGTGATCCTTGTGGCTGTATATTGCCATATTGGTTTGAAAAAAAAAAAAAAAAAGGAAAGAACCAAATGTTCCCTTAATCCCTCCTTTCCTTCCAATCAGCGCATGCATGCAGTGGACCTGGCCAAGAGATCAATTTCATCACACGCGACGCGAGATAGATGGAAGTTGAGGTAATCACCGTGAGAATAAAGGAAACCCAAAAAGTCACACACAATCACCGGCAATTCTATTTTCTATGTCTCTAATAATAGCAATTATGTGTTTGGATCCCATACATCAAGCTAGGAGGAAAGGAGACCAAAGTGACGTCATGGATGGGGTCAAGGACACGTTACACTGCAGGGCTCTGCTGTCATTATATTGTCATGGAGTTAGGAGCGGGGTAGACAACACGCTAGCTGCCGTGGCGACATCGCATAGCGGCTGGGGAGTGTGACGACATCGCATAGGTAACCGCCGCACACATGCAGGTAGTGGCGGTTCGTGGCCGGAGGCCACACACAGCCACAAAGGTTCATCCTAATCTCGGGTTCCTTTCTTCTATGCCTTGCCGTTTGTTGCTGAATCTCATTTTTGTTCCTACCGTGATTAAGTCAATTCTCATTCGGTGCCATGTCGTGAAGCTCATTGGTGAATCACTGCACCCGGCTAAGCAAATATTATCACGGAGACTACCACTAATGATTTAATAGTAACATCTAGGCCCTGTGGGAAGTCGTGGATTTAGATGTGATGAAATCGATCTCTTATTGAAAATGGGACTCACATATGAGATAGTTTGATCCCAAATGTATCATCTTCCTATCGTAGCTTGCAGTACGTGGAATTTCTTGCATGCATGAGCTCCATAAAATATATATTATTATGAATTGTATATCCTTTCGTCTCTTGAAACTGAATGTTGCAGAATGGCTGGAGGCTGGGAAGTTACAGCGGTTATAGTTTTGGGTTGGCATCATCGTTTTTATTTTTATACATATTTAAATTCATGGAGGTTAAACATAAGGTCGCTGATTTGTTTTTATTAGTTTCTTTAATCTACCTGGTAGTTCACCTCAGCTAATTTAATGTTTTTGTATTTTTCAAGTTTAGTTGTTGTAAAAATATTTTTTTTGTGGTATGCTACAAGTTTTAGAGATTGTTCTAAAAAATTTAGATGGCTCATTTTTTTTTTTGGCTAAGAGCATTCCAATGGTTTTGGCAAATTGCACTTGGCAAAAGTTGTAATTTACCAAGTTTGTGAGATGTTTGTCAAGTTAAATCAAACCTCATCTCCAACGGTTTGACATTTTTAACATGGCAAAACCCAAATTAGTGGATGCATGCGGCATGCGTGGGAGAGAAGTGCATGATCGCATAGGAGGGAGTTTTGCAAGTTGAGATTCACTTGGCAAATATGCGGCGCCTTGGACCCTCAAATGCCAAGTCTCGCCAATTTGCCAAACCATTGAGAGGACAATTAGTAGATTTTTGGCGTAAATATGGAATGCCGTTTCTCCAAATGCCAAACCGGCGGAGTTGCTCTAACAATGGGTTTGAGTACTTGTCTATTCTAGCAGAAGTTTTTATTTCAAAGTGCATGTGAACTCTTAAGGACTCTATATGATGTGGTTGGATGCACTGGTTCTCTTTGTATTACCTTTTGCCATTGTGGTCTGTTGTGGACTGATCGAACAACACATTGGAGTCCATTTGTTCATTATCTTTAGGAAGTTCACGTCTATGGCATGACAAATGATTGATCTTTGATATTTTGTTTTTTTTTTTCAATAACCTAATACAACATTTTCACTCCATATGTTCTTTGACTGTTATCTTAACTGTATCACAAAAGGTCTATACAGTTTGTGGGCCAACAACACTACGCTACTTCCTCGCGATTAATTTCATGAATCCTGACTTTTGGTAATTTTACAAGATGTTATTTTATCATGCGATTCATGTGGTTTTAGTATAAGTTTAATTACCCGTAGAACGCATCGAACGCATAACCTAGTATATATAATATAATAAAGAACAGGAACAGAAACAGAGCAGAGAAAAAGATCCAGAAAAGGAAGGAAAAGAAAATAAAAGGGAAAGCTAAGAAGACAAACAAGATGGAACCTAGCCATTCACTAATAACAGGGGAGATAACTCTTCTCTGATGATGCATAAATCCATGCTTAAACTTTAATGCTTGAGACTTACCTATACAGCCATATGCTAACTCCACTGAAATTAATTGCTGAATAGATGGTAGCATAGTGAGAGGTATCTTTCAATTTTGAGGAGAAATGGATATTGCTGGTGCTCGCAAAGAATACAGAACTTGGTTAACTGACTTAAGGCTAAATTTATTAAGAAATACTTGCATGAACATCAGCTATGCTGTTTCACCTGCAATCTGACCATGGTTGCTTCAATCTTGTGGTGTTAGCATGAAGTGCTCTCTGCACCTCTTGGCGGTTCAGATATGATCGCATATAGTAACTGGCACAGGGATCATTGTTGGTTACCTGCAACACTATACTGTGAGTTAGGAAAATTTGAACTTGTTTAAAATCTCTAAGAATACTTATACCGAGGCATGCTGCTTTTGGGGATCAGGAAGCATCCCAGCAGAACGATGCATAGATTTGGATTCATCGATAAGGCCTTTCTCATTGTTAGCGGCTTCTATCGCAGTTCTACAGAGTCTTGTGTATGTTCCATTGAAGCCAAATTTTCCTGGACTGCGGTGTGAGTTTCTTTGGAGATCATAGCATGTCCAGTAGTAATCGATGGTTGCTTTTGTGTTTGTGTCATCATCCAGGTATGCATTCCCAATCTGTTCCAACAAGTAAATGCTTAAGTATACACTGACTCAATATCCTTTGAAGCATCACAAGGTACTTAAATGTTATTGTCCAAAAACTTACAGCAACTCCTTTGAGATTGATCATAGTGGTGTTCATGATTTTTTGTTATTTGACAGAATAGTGTTTATGAGTTGTGGTATGTAGTGGCCGCCATAACTTTCACCAGTTAAAAAGAAGCTGCGACCCTTGTACTCTGGGAACCTCTCAAACCAATTGATGAGGAAAGTATATGCATCTGCTGCAGTGCTCCTGTCACCAGTGTTATTGTAATCTGATGTTCTGTTCGAGTATGAGAAGCCAACACCAGCAGGGCTCTCAAGGAAGAGCATGTTTGCCACTGCCATCGAGAAATATTCAGTAACACAGAGGTATTATAAGTGTAACTGTCATAAATAACTGCAATCAACATACCATTGTTCCATGCATATTTGTTTTTGGACAGTGTCTTGTTATCTCTGTTGACGAAGAATGGTCCAATTTCATGCATAGCTCCTCCCAGAGAAGAGCAACCGGGCCCTGAAATTTACGGTAACTCTTTTTAGTTGGAAATAATAATATCTTACGATAAAATTGTGAGCCATATGTTTTTTCAGGGACATTTTTTGCTAAATATGCTAAGGGAAGGATAACTTAGGATTACTTAATACCAGCATCCAATGAGCCCAAGTATGAAATATACATACTAATGGGGGTATTCTTAGCATTTAGTGTGACAGATCTATTACAGATAAACACATTTTTATCCAACTAGGAAGAGTAATCCTCAACCTTCCACTTTAGGCAAGCAGCGCAGCACAAGAAACATAACCTGAATATCTTAGCGATTACATATAAAAACATAAAGCAGGAAAAGGGTTGCGGAGAGTGCCACCAGGACCAGATCAAGTTTAGATGGACAGATATTTGGTTGCTTTAGCTTTAGAAAGATTTCATCCACTTTGCACTCCCTAATATCTTGTCTACTTCCCCACCTGGTGCCTCTGGCATCTCTCTGAGCCACCACCATTGGAGATCTCATAAAAAATCACTCCCTCTCTGTTTTAATCTTGCATGTTTCCTGCTTTTACCTTCCCTCTCCTTTCCCTCTACTTCTGACTCTCCCTCTCCTTCCTTATGTCCATATGCTGCTTCCTTATTCCACCTTACTACATCCTCTTGTCTCCCATCTCATGACGCCTCAGCATGTCACCATTGTCGTTGTCCCCTCCCATGCCGCTTTAGCGGAAAATGTATGTAATCAAAAGAAAACTCTGACAAAATTCTTTCTTATTGTTTTTCCGTATGCTTATTTGTTCTTCAACAGAAGCAAAGATGTTAAAAATATCATAGATTAGCCTAACTTATTATACTGAAATGTGTAAATGTTTTCACTTATTGATTCGAGTTCATAATTTGATTAATTGGAAGATTTCTGTAGTTGAGTAGTTGAGATGTTCATCAGGCTTGGTAATAGGAACATGTCATGTTTTACCCTGGACACAACCCGCTCCTTGATAGTTCCTTTTTCAAGCCTTGCCTCATTTCCTACAAATGAAAGGATATAGTTCATCCGTACTATTCCTCAACTATTTTAAAACTCTGCTTTTATCAGTTGGCCTAACAATATAAATAGGAATTAATAGCCAGCTCCTTTTTCATTTCAACATATTAAGGTTGGATACTAAGCTTCTCGTTGTCCTTTCTGTCCCTCTTTGGGCAAGCAACAAACGCAATCAACAATGAGTTCTTCCAATAAAATGGCTGTGGATGTTCTGTATTTTGCTAGGCCACTAGCAGAAGAGAAAAAAAAAAAAAAAACTACTATCTGGCGCTGATCTGTGCAAGTTCCAACTCATTTTTCAATTTTGAACCTTGAACGATGCTTGTATCAAATGGATCCATCCCTTTTTTGGTGAACTAACAAGATCAAATAAAACAGGCAAGCAGAGTATAGAAGCAATAATTTTGTGATGATGAAAAGGCAGAAATAAAACAACATACCACATAACAATTGGTCAGTAAAACTCCTTACCTCCATTGAGCCACAGGACCAATGGCAGTGGAGAAATGGATCTTCTGGGGTAGCCTCTGTGAAGTAGTAAAAGAGGGCCTTCCCAGATGTTGCATCAACGTGACATAGCCGGCATACCGATCAAAGGCGGCCTTCTCCGGCTGCCCAGGAAGCCCACTGATCTTATCAGCCTTCTTCAACCCATCTTGCAGACCCACATATATTGGATGATCCATGCTCCAACTCATAGCATTTTATTGTTCAGGATGATCATGTTGCATCTCCATTCTTGACCTTGAAAACCCTGCATCGGCAAGCCTCATCAGCAAGTGATGTTTGTGCGAGCACAAGGCTGAACAATTGATGACAAATGCATCTCTTCTTTGATCTTGGAGACCAAAGTGAGATTTGGACATTGCCGATTCTTGTTTGTTTGGCCACACTACTTGATGGGTCACAAGGTTCTTATATAGAGGGGACCATATATGATATTTGTCCTGTTAGTTTGTTCTTTGATTGGAAATAGACAACACGGAATACTGGATCATGCTACATTATGCACTAAATAACAACCATGAGGTGCAAATAAATGATTCTTGAATGGACATAGGTACAGATATGCAGTGTCTTGATTGTTTTAAATTGTGTGCTCCAAAATTTAATCCCCTTGCTCGATTAACTGGGTTCATCCAGCGGTATAAAAATTAAGGTGTATATAAATGTATATAATAAAAATATAACATATAAAAACGTCTTTTTGCTTGTGAGTTGCAATGTGAGTTATGAGGGAATACTTTGGTACTCTGAACTTTATTGTGATGTGAATGGTGCGGCATCTGTTGCATCCATACACAATTGGGAACAGATGAGTTTGTGCACGGGACACTGATTTTGCATGGAACAACCAAGAATATTGAAACAACCAAAAATCAGCTGGCTTATTGATCAGACGAACAGCATTAGATCTGCATCATCATTCTTAATAGTATTCCTAACACTTGCTCTATTCATTCATATATTTTTGCAGCATCGGTCAAGCAAGCAAGAAGTGGCCGTAGCGACTGAAATGACGGGAATTTGTGTTGTTAATTAAAGAGAACATAAATCATAAGAGCGATTGGCCTTGCGTCAGCATCAGGGTATCTTGTTCTATTCTTTTCTCCCCCACGTTCTTCTGGCTCCACAGATTCAAAGAGACGTCCATTCAATTCGTGCTGCTGTTATAGGATATAAAAAGATGCTTCATGCTGCGTGATCCGAATATATGAATGCCCCATTAGCTTTTATATACCATGACTAGTGGACTAAACAAGTAGTCTATCTGTTTACCT